>JASCZI010060572.1:11255-35858 GCA_036250425.1 Stylosanthes scabra | reverse complement strand
CCTAGTGCGGTGGTTAGGCGCTTTTTGCCGCCCCCCCCCCCCCCCCTTTATCCCAAAAGACAACTGAATCAACTTGTGAGCATAAACAAGAAACCATCAAAGTATTATTCAATCATAACAATGCATAAAGGGTGAAAATTGAAAAGATTATAATTCTGTAAAAATATAAACAATAAAAATGAAAAAGAGAAGAAATTCAACTAAGAAGGATATATATATAAACATCATTTCGATTTGCCAAGGTCAGCAGTGCCATCCCATTAAAACCATAGTGATATGCCCAATATGCTACACTAACAAATCAGCTGAGAAAGGTAAAGAGCCCCAAAGTAATGGCCAAATGACCTTAAGATCCACAATTCTATATGTTACTCTGAGAACTCAGCGATCTACATTGTTCAAAATACACTCCAATTCAAACAGTGCAATATACTGAGAAATATTACAACAAAACAGAAGTCAGGCCCTGTTCACAGGTTCAAGTGCTTCAACAGTAACCACACTGTTTCCTCTAATTACCTGCATCATCAAAACAAAATCTAGGTTAACTTATGTACTCTATTTCCTCTAAAAATTTTGATATTCCTGCTTGACAAATTAAATTAATATGGAAAATGGAATGGAGAATTACACTCACCACCATCCCTATTTCATTCTTCTCATTGCCATTGACTTCCACAGTGTTATCAACAACTAAGTTCATGAACTGGTCAAAACCCCTGAGGGTACCAACAATCATCCTGTTTGCATTAAGCTTAACTGCAAGCAGATAATAAAAACTATCAATTTTCAGCATTATTGTTTCTATCCTACAACAGCTAACACTTCTTTTCAAACATAAACAAAAAGCCCTAAAATCTACAGGGTTCAAAATTCAAATGTCTAACTCATATGATGCATGCACAGTTATTTATACACAAGGTTATTCAGGAGGAAATAATCAAACTTCAGAAAACTAAGAAGGAGAGAGAATCAAACTTACTCTGAAGCTTCTTGTCCATGTACCTGCAGCATCGCAGAGAGGGGGAAAAGAAGAAAACGAAATGTAGGTTAATATTGACCGTTGCAACAGATCGGAAGAAAATTAAGAAATCGAGCGATGAAATCGAAGTGAAGATGAAGAGTAATGCTTACTTCTTCAAATCCGGTGGCTGCCCTGATCTGCTCATGGTGAAGAGTTGGGTAGAGAAGGAACAAAGATGAAGAAGAACAAGAATTTGGGAGCACAAAACCCTCGCTGAACTCCGAAACCCTAATAATGGTTTCGCCTTTTTTAATTTATATCCACCAAGCCCAATAAACAGGGCCCAGTTTTTTCTTGAATCTACAAAGGCCCAAAGTTGAACTCCCAAATCATGAAATTAGTTCAGACCGTGACCAAAAACAAAAACAAGTTAGTTCATACCAAAATATAAATTTGGAAATTAGTTCATGACCCATTGGGCTGGGTTGTAAATTTTTTAAGTTCAATTCTATGCTGATTCCTTACCGAAAAAACATTCTATGTTGATTTTTTATAATTTTACTAAATTTGCAATTAAATTTTTATAAGTTTTTCTCTTAATTAAATTTTTATATTATTTTTTGTTTGGTTATTGAGTCTCTACTGACAATAAAAGTTGAAATGTCACAAAAAAAACAATAAAAGTTGAAAATTAAATATTTATAAAATATAAATTTACTATAATACTTATTTTCTTTACTATATATATATAATGTTCATACTCACTTAAATTTACTTCTTCCTTATCTTTCTCGTCTAAATGATTTTTTTAGATATATGTTGGTTATTTAATTATACAAACAACTATTGAAATTTGAAAGAGGAAGAATTTTGGCTGTTATTATATGAAGGTTTTTAAATACACTGAATCGATATATTTATAATCTATAACCGTTAATTTTAATTTATATTTATATTTTAAATTTTTTTAATTAAAATCGTCATAAATTACATGTCTAAAAATTTTCCCATTATAAGGGGTGGAAGCTCAGCATGCAAGAAGTACCGTAAGATATTAAATCTTGAATCTCGAATTGTATGAAAATTACAGCAATGGCATTTGACAGTTGACTGACTTGCTATCGCTCTCAACTCCCTACTTTGACTTTATCAACTTTCTCAGGCCGGCCTACCGTACCGTACAGCCTCTCCCACATCCTTCCTTCTAATTTTTCCACAGTCAATGCTTTCACTTTTTTTTCCCCTGTTACTGTTATTAAAAATTTATTAAGTAGTACAGAAAATTATTTTTTAATTAGTTATTATCAAATAATTTTTATTTATAATTTTTTTGGAGGATTTATTAAAATTTATAGTTGAAGATTTATGAATTAGAATTTAAAATAAAAATATATATTTTTAAACATTTGATTAATATTATTAATGCAAAATCAATATTAGGAAGCTAATAAGTAAAAAATAAATATAATTAGGAAAAGGGGAAGGAAAGGTTAGATTAGGGAAAAAGAAAGAAAGAGGAAGAGTTTATTGATCATTTATAAACTAGCAAACTATAAGCTTTTTAAATTTTTTTTAATATTATTAACTAAACAAATTAATTTTTAATTAAATTACTATAACTTCTTCCTTTAGTACAGAATGAAGGAATCCGCGCAAGTTTTAAGTCTCATTTTCATAATTTCTTTTGTTGAAAAACTAAGTTAATCAGTTAAATTACGTAAACTTTTTCTCCTGCAAGTCGGTGTTTTTTCTCTTTGCAGGTGTTTTCCTATGATATAGTATAACTATAATTATATAATTATGTTAGGTGTATATTAATATTAATTATTAATGTAAAATATTCATAAAATATAAAATATATACTAAAAAAAATTAAATAATACGTATATTTAATATATTATAGTTGATTTTAGTATATATATATATAATATATATGTGTTGGGCTGGTTGCTGAAATAGAGCTCTTTCGGTGAGAATGCTGAAATAGAGCTCTTTCAGGAAAAAAGGGCATATCTGTTCACTTTAACTGTTAAGTGAGAAGGGATAGGGGAGCATATCTTGTCTAGCATAAGCTAGGACTATTTATAGATGCTAAATGTATTCGATTGAGCTAGATTATAGTCAGTTAGGGTTGAATTAGTTCATGCCGAGCTTTAAGGAACCCTAAGATTCTGTTGATAAGCTCATCCGAATTATACGGTAGTCAAAGATAAGTGCAGATATTTGTTACAACGTTTGGTTGTTGTTCATCCTTATCTGTACGTGCTTTATTTAGTCATGAGTGGGCCGATTTATCAAGAATGAGCTATAGGTAAGACGGCCGAATTATATTCATAACGTGCCAAGCTATATGAATAGTAGGCCGAGCTCTCGAAACAGTGGGCCGAACTCTAGAAACAGTAGACCAAACTCTGAAAATAGTAAATCGAGCTCTGTGAATAATAGGCTGAGCTCTGAAAATAATAGGCCGACCTCTAAAAATAATATATCGATGTCCAGATTTAATGAGTCGAACTATAACTATAGAGAATTAAGCATCATATCATAATATATAATATTTTAGGTAATATAAGGTCCAAATGGAAATGCGGGAACAAATTACTACTAATAATATTATTAATGGATGTTACCTTCGCTGATTAGTGCTGATGGTATATATTTTTAATCTCAATTATTGCGTCGGTTTCTTATTAATTTTTTCCATCCCCCTCATAGTTACTTTATTGTGAAGAAGACGAAGAGATTAGTTATCCATTGTCTTTCTTTTTGGTTGTTATTAATTTATTATTGTATGATGATGATATGGAGTAGATAGCTAACAGTTCCTCTAGAATAATGTCATCATGTTATAATGTTCCAGAATATCCCTCCTCGTACGGTCGTACGCAGCTAAACTATTTCCATGTATAGTCACACACAAAAAAAAAAAAAAAAAAAACACTATATCCATGTATGTATATAGGAACATTTTTTTGTTAAGTTATTATAACCGAATATTTATTAGTTCGGCAGTCACTATTCTACCTATTGTTGGATTAATTTAATTTCATCAACTTGTAACTAAGAGGTGAAAAGCCGTCTTTGGTGTTGGACTGTTGGCCAGCTACAACGAATCAAACTCATAATATTGTTATTATAAATATCTTATACAAAGCATTTTAAGTATATCAAAAATTTATGTCTTCATATATTTTTAGTTATTAATTTTAACTATATATATATATATATTTATATTTATATTTAATTATTAAAATTAATGACTAAAAATACAAAAAAAAAATCGTGAGTTTTGATTATCCATAAAAAGTTTCCTATCTATAATACTGTAAGTTATATATGAAGTATTGAATTGAAGATTTAAAAGTAATAACGGTCAAAAAAAAATTAAGTAATAAAAGATAATTTTATATATATTAATGTATCAACAATATATGAGTTATCGTAACTTATATATCCAATATTAATTTATTATTCAAAATTTATATTAGTTAAGATTTATAATATGTGTTGATTTGATATTGATCAGAATGTGTTAATTTTTAATTCTTTTATAAATAAATATATTAGTTAATGTGATAGTAGCATTATTTAAGACACAAGAAAGAAAAATAGTAACATTATCTACCAATAATGTATTTTCTAATTAAACAGATCTTTCTCAGTTACTTTTTCTGATTTTAAGATGAAAATAAAAATTTAAAAAATGTATTATTTTTGTTGTTTCAAAATTCAAACAATAACAATAATAAGCTGCTATGAACGACTTATAATATAAGTGCGCCTGCATGATATAATTATCTTATCACTTACTTTTAATGAGCAAATTTTGGTTGCATAATTAGTTAGAGGCATCAATAGCATCTCTGGTCTTAAAATAAATTAATTTCGGTTTGAAAATATTTGAATCAACATTATTGTAAAGCAACAACTAATGAAAGTTGGCATAGATAGGTAATAACCTATGTTTTTTAATCATCATTCTCAAATAAAGAGAAGAGATTAATAAAGTAAAAAATTGAATACTTTATTACTGATGTATTTAACGTAACAAAACTCACATGTGATAACAAGACTCAGTTTTGTACTTTTGGTCGACTTAATTCTTAATTAGTTGGATTAGGAGTTACTTGATAAGAAAAGAAATTAAAAGAAAATTTAATAGTCATAAATAAATAATCATAATTTTTTATTTTAAGTTTTGATTTATTTATTTAATTATTATTAAATTAAATACATAATTAAATATTATAAGTATATAATTATGAATAATATTATTTACTTAAAATAAAATTATAAATATATATGAAGTTAAATATCTTCTTAAAATATATCCTACCAATCATTACTAAAAAAATTTAAACGATCCTTTCATCTTACACAATAGCCAGCTCCGTTCTCCCCTGTAATTATTATATATATCTAACTCCTTTGTTCTTCACCTCCGTCCGTGAGAGTCAGTCCCCTTTAAAAAACATATCATAGCTTAATATATAATTACAGAAACAAAAACAATAATGTTATGGAAAAAGATGAAGATGGTGTCGCTCAAGAAACTTGCGAAGAAGGTAAGAACCGTGGGTAGTGGAGTAGTTGATCCTGCTCACCATGAGTGTTTGCTCAAGGAAGATCCACCGGAAAGCAACTTCAACGACGAAGACGACGACAGCAACAGCATTAGCAGAACCCCAACTGGTTTTTTCGCGGTTTACATTGGCGAAGAGCGGCAGAGATATGTGGCTCCAACAAGCTACCTCTCTCACCCGTTGTTCAAGATGCTGCTGGACAAGGCTTACGACGAATTCGGATTTGATCAGAGGAATGGATTGGTGGTTCCATGCAGTGTCTCCACTTTTCAGCAAGTCATCAATGTTATAGAATGTGGCAATGACAAGTTTGACTTACATAAGATTTTTGCCGAATTTGTTTCATAAGCTCGCTCTCTCTCTCTCTCTCCCTTTGTTCTGATTTTTTTAGTTTCTTCTCTTTGTTGTTTATTAGTCCTTTAGCTAGCATAGCTGTTCGATCGGTAGAGATAACTTTAATAGTAGTTGAAGATGATGTATGTTGTTACAAACAACAGTTTTTCGCATCAATTTGGATTGTGATATGCATGTAAATTAAGGATACAGTTATGTATATCTTTTTTGGATTGTTTTTTTTTTTTTGGACATAGGATTGTTTTATTATTTTTTTTTTTTGGACAAAGGATTGTTTTAGTTTAATTATGTATATTTTTATAGAGCCTTGAGATCAAACCAGTTTCAACTATTTCCAGTTATGTGTGTATACATTTATTTTTGGAGATGGATGTTGGATATAATTCTTTTTGGTCAAAGGATATAATTTAGTTTAACTTATTTTAAAATCCAAATATTAAGGCCCAATTAACCAGCCCAAATACTGAAACTAATCTTATGCTATGCTTATGATATACACTTATACTTCTATTCTATCAATTAATATATTTAGAATTATTAATATAATACACCTCATAAATATAGAATATTTTATTAAGATATTTTAAATTTAAATAAATTTCAAACTCAACTGGAATGATAGAATAATATCTCTAACACTTATTTTGTGTTTTTTGTCTCTGTTATCTGCCTGAACTGAAAAGTTAACACACAGAAAGGAGGATCTAACCATGAAGCCTAGCTCAAGCAGTAGTAGCTTGAGTTGCTTAAACTTCATATTTCCAGACTTCACGTGTATGCTGTAATTAAGTTTCATGGTTAATCTCCTATAAACCAAATAAAAGGTGAATTCATGACTATGGATTAATCGTTAGTTTCCGGACAAAAAAAAAATAAAAATACAAAAAGAAATAGCCAGCCATATATATCAATGAAAAAAAAGGGACGATGAGTGAATCTTTATTGTGCGAAAAAAAAAAGGGAGAGAAATGATAAATGGTACCAAAGCATATATCCTTGCAAGAATAATATGAAAATTTATTTCAGCCTTATAATATTCTCCCCCTGCCAAATTTTTGTCTGATATAATTCAGTTTTCATAATTTACTTAATTCGCCCAAGCCTAATTGAATCTTCTTCATGCACTTTTATCTCTTGCTATATATATATAGTAAAAACCTCATGAAATAGTCACTTGTAGCTCAGGAACTGATTATTTTTCAATTTGATTGTTGATCTTGAATGTTACATGCACCCACAAGGATTTTCTTCATATGATCCACTAGTTCTTGCACCTGCTCCTTAGAATGAAGGGGTGATGGGTAAACACAAGCACAATCCAACATCCCATTCCTTATGGTGTCGAATATGGCGATTGATGGGCCAACACCATGAGCAGAAGCACAACCCACATAGTCCTCCAATCCAAGCTCTGTATGAAGGTCACTTGAATCATCAATGACAGGGTCCTCAAACAATGAAATCAAAGCGGTTCTCATTGATGATGATGGCGTTAAGCCAGGGTTCTCGATTGCCTTGCACATTAGGTAGTTCAGGTCAGACATGTCTGAGAAATGCTTGTTGCAATTCATAGCATTTGCAAAGGCCATGTAACTTCTTTTTGCTAGATCCCATAGGCTTACTTCTCCACATACATCATGTGTGTTCAAGATTGCAGAATGATAAAATCCTGAACCAAAAAACTCACCCTGTTATTATACAAAGCAACTAAAAAAAAGGGGGAAAAGCTCTAATTCATTAACCAGAGGTAGCAAACAGATGAAAACAAAACGCAAATTCTAAAAATGTAGATTACCAAGATGATTGCTAGAAAGGACTGGATCAAGAAGAGGGCGGCAATCAATAAGTGTTACTACACCATACTTCTCTGTTTGATAGCTGAGTAGGTTTTTGGAGGCCCGTGAAGCGATCATTCCGGCTGCTGCGAGTGCCGCACAAAGTTTAATTTCCCTTGATTTGCATCCCTACATGATGTTGCAAAGCTAATTGTAATATTTCGAATCAATGTGACTTTACCAGATTGTTTCCCATGATATTTCTAGTCCAACAAACCAGGGAATAATTCAAATCTCGATACTTGTTTAAATGGATAAGCGAACTAAGTAAATAACCACTTCATCAATCTAAGTTTTTGTGAAATATCAATTATATTTCATAATATAAAACATTTGTAGCATAACAATCAGGTCATAATGTATCGAAAAGATTTGTATTAAGCACACTATTATGTTATCTGTTAAATCTTTCATATTTTCTGTTGTTAAGCCCATAAGCTCACAAATGCAGAGATGCTCTGTGATATATAGAAAACTGGAACTGGAAATAAGCCTTTTTCCTACTAGGTGGGGTAGGCTACATGGATGCAAGACGTCATTGCGTCAAGTCCATGCATTAAGATACGACACTGTTTTACGTTGGCTGTCGCGGGCCTAACACAACCCAACATGGTTCCAAATACGTCATTGCGCCGTGGCCATGTAAGGGGATGCAACTCTGTTTTACGGTGGTTGTCGCAGGCCAAACAACCCTCCTCCTTTATCCGGGCTTGGGACCGGCTACGTACCGCAGTACATAGGCGGAGTTTCTGTGATATATAGAAAAGAATTTCATAAAATAATGTTGCTAATATTAGTTGAGCTCATCATTGATCTTGTCCATACAGCAAATATGAATAATTTATGTAAAGTTTGGATCAAATCATTTAGAAGTTGAACAAAGAGAATGAGTACTAATATATCAATTTACAGAAAACCCTTATTTATCATAGCATGAGTTGTAGAACGAGACTCTCCTTTGTGTTGGTTGAAATTCAAGGCCAGAAGCCCAAAACTATCTTATTTTGGATGAGTATACAGTATACAGTATACACCAATTCACATGCCCTGCAGCCCTATGTTCTTTTGAAAGTGGTTTTCTACCACGCACCATACTTCTACTTTTCATTTTAACAAACATAATGCAGTGATAACTTCTAACTACAATAATTTCCAAGGAATTATTCCTCAAGATTCCAGAATAAAACGGAGATTCCCAAAATCCCACGTACAATACAGTATACACTTATCTCCATTGTGAGTATTATTATTATTATAATCTTATCTCCAATCATTGAATTTTATTTTTAGCTGAAAGACAATACATCTTACCGACCATACTGGATCTGGATAGCCTTATCAATTAGACTCGTCGTATCCTAACTACATTTTCACTCTCCAATCAAAACAAAGTTTACTTAGCCATATACATACGCACCCCAATCCCCTTACTTTCTTTAATGGTTTACATTATCTATCTATTCTAATAAAATTTAGCACATAAAGAAAAAGCGGACAAAAGAAGAAATTAACCCATGCCTCAAGCAAGAATTTTCTTCCTTCATCACAAATAAGTATATAACTCTAAAACGGAAACTTAAAATGGATTAAGAGGAACGTAATAATATTCACAAAAATAAAAAAAAGGAAAAGACAGTGGTACTTACAGCCACAATGAGGCGCGTGTGGTGAGCATCCAATTGCAACCTCACAACCTTGGAGCTCCGAGGCGAGTCCGCATCCACGAAATCCAAATTACCAAGCCTGAATGAATTCAATGAGTAACCAAGCATGTCCAAACCACGCGCCCAAAACGGCTTATTCCTCTTCGCCACCGGTATCAGATCCTCAATCGCCATTCCCATTCCTTTCTCCTCTGTCTCTCCGTTACTCTCCCCGCCGCATCCAACCTTCTCCAGCAGCTCCCTCAGCAGAGTCACCGCCGCCGCGCGGTCGCACCCCGACGTGTGCAGCCGCAAAAACACTCCCCATCGGCTCTCGCTTATCGCGTACACACTCACGCACAATACGCCGTAGCCATCGTCACTAGGATCGCGCCACGTGTTCCGGTTCAACTCGCGCTCCAGGATCAGGTGAAAATCGGCATCTGCGTCGCCGGAGCCACATCCGGGGATTCCGGAGGTGAATTGAAGATCGAAGGAGTGGATTTCGACGTTGGAGGTTGGGGGAGTTCGGAAGTGGAAGGAATTGGCGGTGGAGTCGAAGTGGATTGTTGAGCGAAGGATAGGATTGGAATTTTGGAGGTTGCGGAGTACGGTTTGGAGTTTGGGAATGTGTGGTGGTTTGGAGAGGAGGAGGCCAAGGACGGTTATTCCGGTGCCGCCGGGAACTGCCTTGCACCAGCTGTATTCGGTGCCGCCAACGGCGCGAGTGGTGAAGTGCTGTAGCAGCTCTTCTTGTTTTTCTTCTTCACTGCTGCTGCTACTCATTTTGATGGTTGTTTTTGTTATTGGTGGTTGTATCTTGTATGGCACGAGAGTATATAGTTTAGGGAGTAACGTTTTTTTTTTTTTTGGATGATTGATGATGATGATGGGGTTGGAAAGTGGTCCATTAAGGGAGAAAATCAGCGCATAATACCAAATTAATTAAAGTCACTATCAAGTATCCGCTAAAGTGCACTGGACAACTCTGCCCCCACTCCTTATCTTCTTCATTCCACTAAAATCAATAAATAATTGTCCACACGTCTTTCTTCCATCAAGTTATCTGGGAGATTCAGAGGATTGATGTTAGTGACGTTTGGAGAGCAACAATGTCTATGGCACCACACTCATAACGCATAACTGCATAAGTATGATCTAGGAAATATGATCTGAACGGTTGTAAAAGTATGAATGGGAACATATAGCGGATATCTAATCACTATTCATAGCCACTTTTCATCCAGATTTTATCTCTTTATAAATTTCCTATTGTGTTGATGTATTATTCATTCATGTGACAAGTCACAAGGAGATTATCAACTATTATATAACATAGTGTACATTTTAAAAAAAAAAAATTAATATCTCTTGCAACGCATGCCTAATTAGTGTTAGATACCTTGCTATTACAATTCCACCACCAGGAAGCCAGGAATGAACTCGGAGCAGGATGATAAGCGACAACTTTGTGAACCCGTGTTTTAACTATTATTATTGTTGTTGTTTGTGTATTGAATATGCATATGATGCATCATTATCCTTATCTGTACCGTCCTCACTCCACTGCAACATTATTTGTTAGCTCAAATCTTAAAAAAGGTAAAATAAAATAAATGTTAGGATATTATTTGTGAAGTAAAATTTGAAAAATGAGGGTTTTTTTTTCTTTGGTTTTATAGGTTCGGCAGCCAATAATAACTCAATAACTCAATAAGTATTCCTTCCGGGATAGGGAATCACTGCTTAGGCAGTGCTTTTCAAAGATTTTTATGAGATATAAATTTAGGGAACTTCTACTTCCACCATGGTTAATAATATTATACCTAAAGTGCCTATGTGATGTGGTTTAGTTGCTCATACAACATTTGGCAGGCAGGCTTGATCCAATCTAATTAAGGTGAGATTTTGCTTAATTACACGTAAAAAGAGACTCTGATAATGAGTCAATTACATTTTAGCTATTTACCCTATATATTTATTCCTAATTAAATTATTTTAAATATTAGAAATAGTTTTACTAGAAACAAATGTCCTATAATATAACAGAAAGATTAATTATATTTTAAAAAGTAAAAAAGTTTATCAAATAACAGGCTTTTTATCAAAGACTACTCTGTAATGATTTAAAACAAAGAAAAAAGAAAAATTAGAGAGAACAGAGAAACTAAAAAGACAAACATATAGCTAGTAAAAATGGATGAAGAAAGAACAACAAACACTGGATCACATAGTCACAAAATAACACTGGACCACACAACGTACAACATTAGGTAGCTAATAGCGTAATAAGATGACGTAACTGAAAAACGCTATATTACCATCGATTTTAATTTTATTTTAACTATCATTTCTATCCATTAATTATCACATATTTAATTTATAATTTAATATTATATTTAAATCAATTTTGATGGCTAAATGATAATCCAAATAAATTAAAATTGATTGTAGCATTTCTTTGTGATAACTGAGGTTGTGACATGAATTATGGCTCGCATGTCTTGCCAGCTTCAATAAGAATAGCCTTCATCTTGTTAACAAGGTCCTGCATCTGTTCCCTGGAGTGCAATGGCGCAGGGTAAACACACACACAATCCAGTCTTCCATCTCTTATGGTATCAAAGATCCCCATGGAGGGGCCCACACCATGCACGGAAGCACAACCCATGTAGTCCTCCACCCCAACATGGCGCTGCATCTCGGTGCTGTCATCCACCACCGTGTCCTCGAACACCGACATTATGGAGGTTCTGAGTGCTGAAGATGAGGTTAGGGAAGGGTTGTCTATGGCCTTGCACATCAGGAAGTTGGTGTCAGCCATGTCTGTGAAGTGCTTGTTGTTGTTCTTGGAGCTTGCAAATGCTCCATAACTCTTCTTCGCCAGCTCCCACAGGCTTTCCCCTCCTTTCATCACGTGGTTGTTAATGATGGCAGAGTGATAAAACCCTGCAACAAACGCTTTAATCCTCAGCACCCAAACTATTAACTCACACTAGTTGAAACTTGAATGCATTATGTTCTATTTTTTCTTTATTAATTAAAGAGCAACCTAGATACATAATAGGTAGAATTTATTATTTTTTACAAACATGTAACTAGTAAATATTTTATGCTCATAGAT
The DNA here is from genome assembly GCA_036250425.1 of Stylosanthes scabra. NCBI lineage: Eukaryota > Viridiplantae > Streptophyta > Magnoliopsida > Fabales > Fabaceae > Stylosanthes > Stylosanthes scabra. Next base: position 23,355 of record JASCZI010060572.1, on the reverse strand, counting down.
TAAATAATTTATACATTCATCTATTATTTTTTGCACTCATATTATTAGACTTTGCAATTATTATTTTTAAATATTATATTCATGTTATACACATTTTACATTCATATTTTAAATTTACTATATGTCAATATATTGAATGATATATATTACGAAAACAACATTATGGAGTATTTAATTAGCCAATAACTAAGTTATTATTTAAAATTAAAAAAAAATTATCATTTAAAATTAAAAAGTATTATCATTCAAACATAATAAAAATAATATCTCATATAATATATGAATTATCATCCTCTTTAACTCATCTCTCATCATCATCAAGTATATTAGCTCTCAAATATGTTTACTTTTAAAACTTTCTTTTTTTTATTACATTAAATTAAATTTATTGATCATGGAGAATTTTTTTTAATTAAATTAAAAAAACAGAGGATATTTAAAATGAAATATAAATCAAACATATTAAAGTAGTCCCGGTATAGTGATAAATATAATAATTCATTGATATTTTACTTCTTAAATAGCCGGTACCATTTTTTTCTCCTTTTTTCTGATACAACATTTGTTAGCACGTGACACAGAAACAAAATACTTTCGCGATATAAATACTTCCCACTTAGTTGTTTGGTTTATAATTATTTTCTATTCACACCTACTTGGTATTAGAACATTAATTGTTGTGATATTTATAACATCTCATCATGTGTATTTCGTATTAAAAATTAAAATTGGACCAAAAATGTTCTACAAATAAAGGTGCGTAACTGTGTAAGAATACACAGAACTTTTCATTTCCCATATTTTCTGTGTTTAAGAGAGAAAATAGGTCCCATGCAATTAATTGAATGGAAGGCATGGGATCAGAAACAGGGCCTAAAACCTACGTGGGTACTTGGCATAGCCTTGAACATAAATGGAGCATTTATGCTCTCATATGGCTTCAACTATGAGCTTTCAAATGCTGCTAAACGGCACCTCCCTCAGAATTTATGAAAGGTCTATTACTACTACTAAGAAGGAGCAGGTAATCCTTGCAAATACACAACTACCTATTTCTCGCAAGTGACAGCAAGTGGGACGTTGGTAAATGACAAAAACTCATCAATTGGCTACATCTAAAATAGCCTTCAATAAATTGGTAATTGTTAAGGAAATCAACCTGTCTCAAATTTTCGTCCAAATATTATTGGACAACAACTCATTTTATTTCTCGCTTGAGATTCTCTTAACTACATACACAGGATAAACTATACTAGTGCTTATGTGAGATATATATTTTATTTGCTTAAATAAAATTGCAGTATTTTCACTTAGCTTTATGGGTGTGCACACATTGTATCTTTGTTTTAATTTGCTAGTAAATATATTGAACATATAGAGTTTTGTTTTAACAGTTTGGTCTGGTGTTTAATATTTGTTGAGCTATATATATATATATAGTTTTCAATCTATAATAGCTAAATATAAAGGAGATTTATTAGAAGTATTAAAATTTTAGTAATCCATCCGTCTCTCTTCTTGTTCTCTTACCCAAGCCTTCTTCATGTGTGCTAACTACTGCTAATGATTTTTTAAGTTCTATATATTTATTCAGTCAATTTTAGAAGATAAGAAACCATAGTATGTATATTTTCATTTGTATAAACTATGCAAAATAATATAATTTTTAATCTAATATAATTTATACACAAAGAAGCTGCTAGGCTATACTCAATAAATGGCTATTTTTATTTTTTTTTACGAGAAAGATGATATACTTTAATTATATAATAATTAAAAATGTTAATTTAATTTAATATATTCCACTTCACTGTTGCTTTCAGAGAACTTTCCATGATTAATTATTTAATCATATATTTTCACATTTTTTTTTATGGTTGAATAGTGAATACACTTTAGTTTTATAGTCACCAACTCACCATGACACCATCCTGAAGAAACTGAATTGGACAGTGGCGGATTGAGAGAGTAAAAGAGTCCTGCTTAGTACAAGGAGAAGGAGTATTATTAAAGATGGAACTTACCAAAGTCCTGAAAAGAGAGAGGTGGGTTGAGGCTGGATCGGCAGTCAGTGAAGGTTATGACACCATATTTCCTTGAGCCGTTCTTTGAGCTATGTGCAGCCATCAACCCCGCAGCAGTCAATGCCCCACATAGTTTAATCCTGTTACTCTTGCAACCCTGACACACACACAATAACAATCATCTTAATTAATTAAACTAATTAAATCACTTAAATAATTATAATCAAACATACGTACATCTAAAACCCTTTTGGTGTCGTTCTGGTTCAGTTGCAGTCTCACAATCTGCGAAAACCTCTTGCTTCTCGTGTCATGAAATTTCAGATTCGTTTGCCGGATAGAGTTCACCGAGTAACTAAGCACATCAATGCCACGTGTCCAAATCGCCTTCTTCGCCATCCCGCAAGGCACAAGATCCTCAATGGCCGAAACCAACCCTTCATTATTCTTGCTCTCTTCTTCCTCTTTCTCCTCCTTCTCCTCCTCACTCATCATCACCACCAGAAGCTCCCTCAACAGCGACACTGCGGTTGTACGGTCACACACTGCCACGTGTAGCCTCATTGCAGCCACCCACGTGTTCTCACTCACAGCATACATGCTCGCCATAAACATGACGGAGCCGCCGCCGGTGGTGGTATTCACATCGAGCCACGTGTTCCGGTTCAGCTCATGCTCTAGGATCTTCTGCAAGGGCGAACCGGAAATGGCGTCGTCTTCGCCTCCTCCGACGATCTTGGAAGTGGCGGAGAGGCTGTATGATTCAATCTTGACGTAGGGAGTGAGAGAGGTATGAAATGACAACCCTGCCATTGTCCCTCCCCCTTCTGCTCCAGCATTAGAGTACACTAGCCTCGTCTTGAGGATAGGATGGGAATTTTGGATTTTGTTGAGGGCGCGTTGGAGACAGTAAACATCAATGGGCTTAGTTATGAGCATTGCCAAAACCGCAATGCCGGTGCCACCGCGAACCGCTTTGCACCAATTACTCTCTGTTCCACCAGCAATTCTACTAGTAATACTCTGCCCCTTCTTCATTGCTAAAATGTTAGACTTAGTTAAGTTTCTTTCTTGATTCTATGTATTTGTGCATGGATTCGTTACTTTGATGCTATGTATATATATAGAGAGAGAGTTAGCTAGGTGATGGTGGTGCCGTGTTGGTATTTGGTAGGTACTTGTGTGGTAGGACTATTAGACAAGGGTCCTTAAATGTGACATTAAGTGTGCTCTTCGGTTCTGTTGTTGATGCATCAAGTGAGATGGAAAACTAGTATTGGCACCTATGGCTTAGTTAATGTGTTCATCAACCAACCACATGATAAATTATTAGCAAAAATTAGATCACCAGTAGTAATTTTTTAAAAAACTTAGCTAGCAAATATGATATATAATTAATTATTTAATTTTTTATTTTAATTAATTTCTCACATTTTAATTAAGACTCAAATAACATATGATTTTACAAATGTTCATGTAGCATTGTATTGTATGAGATTCAAAACTAAAATCAAATATTGAAAATGCTCTAAAACATCAGTACAAAAGTCTTTATTATTTGCCTAATTTTTCTTCTCATTGAATTTGTTTTGATGACAACCTTATCATCCTAAGTCTACATAGTCCTAGATTCTTATCGTACATTCATTGTTTCTACATCTTTTCTTAGGATGCCTCCTGGGTCGACATATCGCGTGATCAGTATAGTAACGATCATCATCAATATTATTTTGATATACTGGTCACTTTGCTTTTCATGTATATATACCAATTTCACTAGTATATCTCCATCTATCTAGGTTACACTCAACTGTATCTGTATCAGGTTTTGAATTAAGATGGACATACTCTCTTTAATAAATTAAGAGGGTTGTGAAGTTCGGTGTACGAAACAAAGTGACTCACTCTAATATTTATTAAAAAAAAATATTATATGTATTATTTTTTAACAAAATTAAGATAATAAAATACAGCAGCGGTACAAAATCGATATAATTTATTATTTTTAACCAATAATTAATTATTAATATATTAAAAATATTATTAATAAAAGTATATTAAAATATTAGCTAAAAATATCAATCAATATAAATTAAGATTATTAGCCTGAACTTTTCTCAATAAAAATGTAAAAGATTTACTAGGGTGAAAAAGGAGTATGAACACACCAACAAAATAATTATAAAATAGGTGTACATTTATTAGTATACTAACGAGTAATACATATCATTTCCCTTATACAAAGTATTTGGCCAAGTTCAAAATAAATTAGTCTTCTCTAAGTAACCACTGAGCTTGTGACCTCCTATTACTGTCTCTGGATCTCTGCTACTTATGTTGAATTCATTTATGTATCCAAGTTGTCTTTATTTTTAGGCGATAATAATGTCGCAATAAAGAATAGTGTAGGAAGTACTTGGTTCTTTTTTCATGCACTAAGTAGCTAAATTATTAAGAGTAATGTATGTGTTAAAGCTATCTTATTTAATTTAATATTTATATTTGTATATATATAATATCTATAATTATATAATTGTAAGATTTAATATTCTATATTTATTCCAACTATAATTAATTAATACGAAAATTAAAACAGATAAATTATAACTATTTATGCTACCAAATATTTTTCTTATTTAATTTGCATACAAACAAATTATGTTTGGTTTGACAAATTGATAGATGGTTTCGTTTTTGTATTGTAACCTAAAGCCATTATCCATATGCATTTTTTATCTCACATTTACCATACCTCTTTCTAACTAGTTTTTAATAAAGACTATTGAGTTATATGTATTATTTTTATCACGGTAGAGATTTAATTAAAAAATTTGATATGATTATGATGTTAAATTTAATAAAAACAACAAAAAATATAAGAACAAATATGAGACAACAAAGTAATTTAATTTTTCTATTTTTGATATTAAAAAAAAACTTTTCAACTAAATTATTATTAGTTGTGTAAGTGGATCGGATCAATCCAATAAATCCGAATATTTTTACCCAATTCTATATAATTGGTTTGATTCGGTTTGGCTATTCCGGTCAAATGGATACAATTCAATTAATCCCAATGAACGAATTGGTTCGAACATTGAATTTAGCTTTCGGTAATCCAGTACCTACTTGAATTATTGGACCCTTCTTATTTTATCTTCTATGTTATATCATGTTATTTATGACTGATATGTTTAGCCCATTATCCTAGTCCAATTTATGTAATTTTGATCGGTTATGAAGCCAGAAAAAAATATAGGAAGAATGGATAAATATACACATGAATTATTATACGGTGAATAAAAATGCACATGAATTATTTTAATGATCTAGTACACATGAAATATTTTATCATTGGACAAAAGTATACATGAATTTAAAAGATTCATGTGCACTTTTACCCCTTAATAGAATATTTCAAGTGTACATTTAGGTTATTAAAAAATTTATGTGTATATTTGAGTCATTAAAATAATTTATGTGTACTTTTATCCACCGTATAATAATGCATGTGTACTTTTGTCCATTCTTCCAAAAATATATTATAGTGCATTTATTTACTTTGATATTGAAATTTGAATTGCGGTAATATAGTAGGTGTTTTGCTCAACTTTTTTGACAGAATCGAATCAGGAGCAGAATACCGCAATCTCAGATTGAGAAATAGGATACGACTCCTTATTTAATAGATGGATTCTTTCAATCGAACAAAGACACAAACTATGCTAACTTGTGCAATTGTAATGTAATTTCATTAATTATGAATATGATGAACAAGATATATATAAACCTGAAGTAAAGCTAAATGACTAGACAAATGACCGATAACGAATGAAATAACGATAAACAACTAATAATGCAATGTATAAAAGAGTAGAATAGTAAATATGAAAGAAAAATGACTAAAAGAAGAAGAACACTTTCAACTATTCACATGCTGCACTTGCATTTTATTGTTCTTCTTTTGTATTTCAGGAGACTCGGAATCTGCTTAGAGTTTTTGTGATTATGAGTCAATCTGAAAATGATGCCTGAGTGTTGTAAATTTCTTCTATTTATAGGCGTGGAGTCATGTTTGATTCAGCATGATCAAAAGCTTTTTCTTGCTCCTGAAATTTAGCTCCCACGTCTTATAACCCCATGTTCAGCAACCTTGCATCCGAAGCAAGTAAACCCACGTTCTCTAATGGTTATCCTTTTGCGAGACAATATCATCTTCAGTTTCCTTCGATCCTAACTCTCCCAGGATCTGCTAAGTGTGAACTTTTCTAACTGTCTCGACCAGGTCTTTGGATTTCATGGTCTTCGACCTTACACTCGACTATGATTACTCGTCGAACAACATAAACTCTTACTCTCCGTAGTCGAGCGAGATTATTTTTTATCATCCTTGCTGTCGAAACGTATTTTCCAAAAGCATTTTACCAAAAATTGAATTCTATCTAACAGTAGGTAATAGAATTCTTTTAGCAAAGTAACCAAAGGAATAATCCATTGATTTGAATTAAACCAGTTCGACTTTCATTGGATTGAATTGGACCAATTGGTTCAGGCTTGTAAATAAAAAGGTGTAAATTTGGACCATTCCGAATCAAATAGATTTGATTGTTTCAGATGCAATTCTCCTTCCAAATCCAATTCATCAAAGCACTCGTTTACACCCCTATTATTGTTTAGTTTTAGCCACGAACTCTATATGAAAGATTTTAGATGGTAAATATGTTAAAATTAAAAAGATGCATATGTTGACACAAGATGGTAATCTTGTGTGAACTTGTGAATAAGAGTTATTAAGGTTTGTTTTCACTTCTTACAACTAATGTTATGTCTCTGTCGTGTAATAATAAATTTCCTTCAACCATGTCGTGACTTATCATTTTCAAAACCGAAATATAGCAGAGTAGCTACATTTTTGGGTTTTTGCGACAAAAATACAAATATGATTTTGCATGCTTTTTTATTTGTTTACAAATTAAAAACAATTGCATCATAGTTGAATAATAGAAAAAGAAGTGCAATTCAAAAAAGTGAGTATATGAAAATTTACTAATATACACAAGTTAACAATTACAGTTCGACATACATTGGTATTTTAGTTGGGCGGCAATGAGTAAATGAAAATTAACGAGTAAAAATAAATTAAAACTCAAATTTTAGTTCCTTAAAAAAAGTTTGTTTCAATCATAAAAATATTATTCCTCAATTAGGTTGACACTGACGGTAAATTTGATATAAAACTCATTCTTCTTCAATCACAAATCGAAAATATTTGTGTTTTATTAAATAAATAGAAGGCCTGATGTTCTGTATTAATTTTTTGTATTTGTATTTTTAAAATTTTGTAAAAAAAGAGAAAATGATAAAATAGTTTTTTAAAAAAATTTTTAACTCTTATTTTACTTTTATTATTATTTTTTTCATAAAATCATAAAAATAAAAAATATAAAAATACGAATCAAACTTATTTTTATGTTTTTTTTTTTAAAAAATAAAACTTACTTTAAAATTGCAACCATAAATTAAATCCATAATTAGCCTAAGCCAACAAGTTGGGAAATGAAATGAGGCCCTTAAAAAAGAAACGTAGAACTAGACCGGGATAGAGGCTCTGACAGTTTAACAAATTGGGCCTTAATGAAGCCCAATGAGTTAGTTCTTTCCATGAAAAATAATGCGGATTCCGAACGGGTGACATTTTTAATTATAATAATACAGATCAAGAGCGGATTTCGAAAATTCAAATTTCAAACTCAACAGTCACCTCACCGCCTCTCTCTCTCTCTCTCTCCTCTTCCCCCTCGCCCCTCCCCCAAACCCCATTTCACATCTCACGCAGACAGAGAAGCGAGTTTTTGAAGCGGAACTTTCTCTCTCTACTAAACTAAACAAAGTGAAGAAGAAGAGAGGGGCATCTTTCTCTATCTATCTCTACCTCTCTCTCTCTTTCTCTCCCAATCGACAATGTCTCAGAAAGAGAAGGGCGTGAACGTGCAGGTCCTCCTCCGCTGCCGCCCCTTCAGCGACGACGAGTTGCGCTCCAACGCCCCCCAGGTTGTCACCTGCAATGACCATATGAGAGAAGTCGCCGTCTCCCAGAACATTGCCGGCAAGCACATTGATAGGGTTTTCACTTTCGACAAGGTATTCTTCAATCTTCAATGGACTTTGGTACTGATTTCCAAATAAGTTCTTTTTCTTACTGATAGCCCTATATTTGATCAAATTAAAATCAGTGTTGTCTGATTTGACAGAAATGAATATTAATTTTCTTACCGATTTTGAGAAGTGAATACTGGAACGATGAAAATTAGTGTTTTCTGATTTTAGGGTATTTAATGTATGTTCATGTTCTATGTTCTTTTCTGCAGGTTTTTGGTCCTTCTGCAAGGCAGAAAGATCTTTACGATCAAGCTATTATTCCTATTGTAAATGAAGTTCTAGAGGGATTCAATTGTACTATATTTGCATATGGTCAAACTGGTACTGGAAAAACATACACCATGGAAGGTGAATGCAAAAGGTCAAAGGTACGAAGTAGCACCTGTGTTAGTTGGTATTCTACCTGTAGCAACCATTCGTGATTTTGATTTATTTGAATATTGTATTATAGAGTGGCCCCAATGGAGAGTTGCCTGCGGAGGCTGGAGTCATTCCTAGAGCTGTTAAACAGATTTTTGACACTCTTGAGAGCCAGAATGCTGAGTACAGCGTCAAAGTCACTTTCTTGGAATTGTACAATGAAGAGATCACTGATTTGCTTGCCCCCGAGGAGCTATCAAAAGTTTCTTTGGAAGAGAAGCAAAAGAAGCAGCTGCCACTTATGGAGGATGGCAAAGGTGGAGTTCTTGTGAGGGGATTAGAGGAAGAAATTGTGACCAGTGCTAGTGAAATTTTTACCCTTATCGAAAGAGGGTCAGCGAAACGACGCACTGCAGAAACTCTGTTGAATAAGCAGTCAAGGTAGATGTGGTTTTTATTTCTTTAATGGTTAAAACTTAGAATGTCAATTTTTTGAATTTCTATTAATATTTAGTTTATCTTTTACAGTCGATCACATTCTTTGTTTTCAATTACAATCCACATCAAAGAGGCAACCCCAGAAGGCGAAGAACTAATCAAGTGTGGCAAACTGAATTTAGTGGATCTGGCTGGCTCAGAAAACATATCTCGTTCTGGTGCAAGGGAGGTAATACATTCCTCTTAGTTTTATCATTCACCCTTGGCATTTCGCATTAATCTTAATAAGTTTGATTTTGTAACATATCTTAGGGTCGTGCAAGAGAGGCCGGAGAAATTAACAAAAGCTTGCTTACTTTAGGGCGGGTGATCAATGCACTTGTGGAGCACCTTGGTCATGTTCCTTACAGGTTTTTATGATTATATTTGATATTTGATTTCCACCTCCTTTTAATGATTAGATGATGCTTGATGTTCTGAGTCTTTGTATATTCCTCATTTATATTCTTACATGGAAAAGTTGGTATTTAGGGATAGCAAGTTGACTCGTTTACTGCGTGATTCTCTTGGTGGAAGAACCAAAACATGCATCATAGCAACAGTATCTCCTGCTGTTCATTGCTTAGAAGAAACTTTGAGCACCCTGGATTATGCACACCGGGCAAAACACATTAAAAATAAGCCTGAGGTTTGTCCTTGATCAAAGTTATTTCAGTGCTGAGAATGTTTCTTACACCGTGAATATTAACAATATAGTCCTTTAGGATCCTAATTATATTTCTTTTACAAAGATTATATTACTGTTATACTTTATATAGCATGAAAACATATGAACAGATATAGTGTTCTGGCTACACCATTTGATCAATTTTGTATTAGCAACATCATATGAATGTTCATTTTTTGGTTCATTTGAATCATGTGAACTGGGGAATATAAAGTGCTTTTTAGATTTTAATCCCATTATGTTTTTCTAACGAAATATTTACTAAGTGTCCGTACTCGTTTTGTACTTTTGTCTAATTTCTGATTTCTGATTGCTATCTGCACTGGAAGATGATGAGGATGTTTATCAGGTATTTTTATTGTGATTCATTGCCTTGAGCTAAGTTTTTCTTCTCCTTTTTCCCCACTATAATTAGGTTAACCAGAAGATGATGAAATCAACACTTATTAAGGATCTTTATGGGGAAATTGAACGGCTGAAGGCAGGTGAGTTGCTCTAGTATCCCATGGTTGTTCAAAGGAGCTAAGGAAGAATAACCAGTGTCTTCATATTAATGGCAACATACTTAGTTGTTGATGAAGTTTTTTACTTTGATCAGAGGTTTATGCTACACGTGAGAAAAATGGAGTGTATATACCAAAGGAGAGATATTATCAGGAAGAAAGTGAAAAGAAGGTAATTTTTCTCAGCTATCCTTTCTGTTACCTTGTCACAGCAATATATGGCGATATGTTTATAACTCAAAGGAAAATATTTTTGCATGTGTTTTCAGCTGCTGTGATTGAAATGGAAATTATTCTTCTATTTTATTTATTTTTTAAATTTTGGTTCTTGTTTCCTTCCTAGGAACATAAATTGCTTTCATATATTCTTCACATGACAGATTCAGTCTTCTAATGCTGTCTCATTCATCCATGTTTTTTCACTGTTCAGGCCATGGCAGAGCAGATTGAGCAGATGGGGCTAAGGATAGAAAATCACCAGAAGGTTGGTTTTCTTTAAAACCAATAGCTATATCTATAGAAGATATTTTGCACCTATGTGTTCTTATTTTGCTTGATATTTTATTCATGTTTGGACCAGCAATATGATGAATTGAATGGTAGATATGTTGAGCAAGTTCAACAGTGCTCTGATTTGAGCAACAAACTGGATACCACACAGGTTAGCTATCTAAGTTTTGGTCGTTTATTGTGATCTATATGTACATCTTTAATCCTTACTCATCGGAAAACATGAAAAAAAAACCAACAGAAAAACTTGAACAAGGCAAGTGAGTTGCTCGCTTACACAGAGGATGAATTGAAGAAATGTCAGTATACCGTGAAAGAGAAAGAGTACATCATTTCTGAGCAGAAAAAAGCAGGTAGGTTCATTATTGTGTTTCTCTTTTCCTCTTATGCAGTATTAAGTTGGGATGGTTTTAAAACAATTGTGTGCGACAGAAAATGCTTTGGCTCATCAAGCATGTGTATTACGTGCTGATTTGGAGAAAGCTCTTCAGGATAATGCTTCATTGTTTTTGAAAATTGGTACGCATTAATCCTTTCCTTTGCCCCCTTATGGTCAAATAATCCAAGTCGCAGGGTTAATGACTGGTATGTCTTTTTATCGTAGGCCGAGAAGACAAGCTGAGCTCGGATAACAGAGTTGTGGTGAACAACTTTCAAGCAGAGCTTGCCCAGCAGGTTGGTTATCTATGCAATACTGTTTCGACATCATTGTCAGAACAGAATGAACATCTTCAATGCGTCGAGAAGCTCTGTCATTCATTTCTAGGCGTTCATGATAAGGTGAGTTCCCCAATTACCTTTTGGTGCTTTTTTCCCCCCTCGGGAGTGATGTTCTTCTATGGGTTTCATTTAATATGTTGAATCCTTTTTAATTAACTGTTAATCCTTATTTTGGCTTATTTAGTTCATTCATGTGCGTTTGAATGCATAGTATAGTTCTTCAAATCCTCATTTTGTTGCATATAGGTGGTTTTGGATTTAAGAAAGAAAGTGGCAGATCTAAGGAACTTGTACATATCACACATTGAGGCAGTGCAAAATGTGGTCCGTTTGCATAAGGCGAGCTCTGATGGTGTTTTAGAGGAATTATCTTCTCTTATATCCTCCAATGGTGATTCTATTCAAGAAGTATGTTTGAATCATCTCAATTTTTATCCCTTGTTATATGTTTTATTTTATTTTATTTATTTTTATTTTCCATCCACAAGGTGTGAACCTTTCTTAATTTACACATTTATAATCTTTATATTTTCTTACCCCCCATCCCATTGGACAATCAGTTTCTTGCATCTGAGGCTACTCAAGCTGGATCAATATTTGATGAACTTCAGAGCTCTCTTTCAACTCAGCAGGGTGAATTGGCAGTTTTTGCTAGGGAA
>JASCZI010060572.1:704-11245 GCA_036250425.1 Stylosanthes scabra | reverse complement strand
GCTACTCAAGCTGGATCAATATTTGATGAACTTCAGAGCTCTCTTTCAACTCAGCAGGGTGAATTGGCAGTTTTTGCTAGGGACTTGCGCAATGTATGATCTTTAATTTTTCATTTTATTTCTTTCATCTGTTTCATTTTCTTTATTTCGTTTTTCCTTTAGCTGAGTAGTGTTGTTTTGTTTTATTTATTCAAAATGCAGAGATTCAATGTTAGTGTTGAACAAATAAAGGATATATCTGATCGCTCTAAAGAATTTGTTGATAAGCTTTTTGAAGAATCGAAAAAGCTTGAAGACTTCGCATCAGAGGCTGAGCAGATGCAAATGAATTGTATTGACGACTTTAGGAAGTCTTTTGAGGTTGTAATGCAAAACCTTTAATATTAATGTTAATGTTAATGTATTCATTCTATAGTGGTATATCCGTATATGGTCGTTAACATCTGATATGGACTGTTTGTTCTATCATGTACAGGAGCAATCAAGATCAGATTCAGAGAAGCTTATTGCAGATATGACCAGTTTAGTTTCTGATCACATTCGTCGTCAAATGGATCTGGTCCGATTTGAGTATTACTTTTGTTGTTGTTTCTTATTTGTGCTTTCCTATTTTGGTCTGGACAGTTTAGTTTCTTATGGACGATGGTGAATTTTGCAGGTGGATGAAAAGCTTGTTGATCTTAGACAGAGCAGCGTTAATAGCAAGACTTTCTTGGACAAACATGTGTCCACGGTAGGAGAAATTGTGTCCCATGCAAAAAGGAAATGGCAATCCTTCTGCGTACAAGCAGAGAAAGACAACAAGGATACTGCTGACTATTCTGCAGCAAAGCATTGCCGTATGGAGTTACTCATGCAGCAAAGGTCAGTGGCTTGCCCAAGGTTTCTTGAACAAGATCCTCCTTTACCAAAATTCTTAATCTTAGTTTTATATCTGTAGTTTAAGCACTGCTGGATCAGCTTTGGAGCATATGAAGAGTACTCATAAGGAAGTAAATGAGAAGGGATCCAAGCATGTTTCTGTATCAATGTCACTAATCAGGTATTTACTTAACTGATTGTAATAAACTGAGAATAACTGTCACTGACTCACTGATGCCATGTTTATTGAAAATGTGCTTCGTTGAGTCTTTGACTGTTTGTAACTAAAAATTTGCTAATCAACTGATAAGTTTGTTTCATGTGATGCAATATCAATTACTCGGTACAGTAATGCTCGTGATAGCAATGAGCAACATGACATGGAGATCAATTCAGCTCGTGTTGCAGCAGAGGAAGATGTTGCAAAGAACAGCGAGGATCTCTATCAGCAGTTTGATGGTAAGTTTATGGTTTCATTGGTTAACAAAATTGGTTGCAAAACTTCCCTCTTAAAAAATGACTTTCATTTTGCATTCGTTTGATCCCTCCACCTTATTTTATTTTTGAAGTCATGTCTGCACAAGAGAGGGAGTCCATTGCTGGAATGTTAAATGTGGTAAACACTCATTCAAATACACTTAAGACCTTCAGAGAAGATCATGCTGGCCAAGCCGCTTCCATTGAGGACAAGGCTCGCGAAACTTTTCAACAGCAGTATAGGGTACTTCTACTCTGTATTTTATTTTTATCTCACCAGATTAACTACAAATGTTATGAATCAAGGAATTACTAACCTTTTTACATGGCTTGTTGCTTTGTCTTTTGTTTGCAGGACTATGAGCCTAGTGGTAATACACCAGTAAGATGTGAACCGGACGTTCCGAGTAAAGGAACGATCGACTCTCTTCGATCACTGCCAGTGGAATCTCTTCTTGAGGAGTTTCGGGAGAACAATTCAAGTGAACATTTTGAAACAGCAAAGGAGTTGAAGCCATCACTTATTCCACGTTCTCCTCTTAGTGCACTGAACTGATTGATGGTTCCAAGTAAATTTGCATGGTGTTGGATCCTTAATGGAATTCAATTTGTTTGTATCTGTAACATTGCATTGCTTTTTTTTGTTACCATTAATAGTTCCATGCTTGAAGCATCAGGTGATCATGATGAGATACAATGTGAAATCTAGGCCAAAATACTCATGTAGAATCCCATCTTGGGATGGAATATTAATATATAGTCAAATAATGTTTGTAATTTTAGGGTAACGGTGTCGTATGTAGTTAATTCTTATTCTTGCACTGTCAATTATTTGGCAGATACCTGTTTACTTTTTATCTCTTGTAATGATGAACACATTTTATATAAGGTGAAAATGGGAACCGGGGTTCTCTGAACTTTTTAATGGAAAGTTTCTTCTTTAAATGATGGACATATTTATACATGTTTAGAGAATTAACGATGAATTTTTTCTTGAATTGAGAATTTTTATATTTTTTTTTACAGAAAAGCTGGTCAAAGGCCTGCAGCTAAAGAATTTTAATAAGTTCAAACCATAAAATTGCGACGCTTAGCATAAGTGGTAAGTAGCTTAATTGCTTAAGTGTTTAGTTTCTAATTCGAATTTTATGGATGATATGCATATAAAATGGGATATAATTATGCCAAACGTTCTGAAAAAGACAAAAAAGACTCAAGGAAACAACATGATAATGAATAGTATTTTATATTTCATTTTTAAAACTTTTTTTCATTTCTTTTTCTAAGAATCATTTTGTTAATACCAAAGTCTAAAGTCTAAACAGATACTAGACGGTAGACAAAAAAAAAAAAGTAATTAGATCCCGATTTATACCCCTGAAAGGTAGCTAGGTACGCATAACATCTTTTAAATATATATCTAATTGTGTGATATTTCTCTTGATTTCAATTTTCAATACTTCTAAGTTCATTGCTTTATGTTTTGGAAGAGGTTGTTATGAAAATCTAAACGTTTACCTCGAAAATCTCAACCTTCAAGTTGAGTAGCAGCTTATCAAGATTAACAACAAAAATAGTTTATAAGTAGAATGATGTAAATACACTTTTAATTTATAAATACTCCTAAAAAATATTATGCTTTTTTATTTTATTTTTATGTCTAACACATAAACACTTAATTATATATTTTCTGGTTTCAATCGGTTAATTATAATGCATAAATAATATTTTCAATGTCCTGTCCATAAAAATAACAAATTTTCAAATTTATTGTTTAAAAAATTAAACACACAATTAAAATTAAAATATGATATTAATAAAAGTTATAGTTAAGAAAGGCACGCACAAGTCCATTGAAGTATTGAACCACCAATAATGGATAATATATTTAAAGTAAGAAAATTAGTAAAATGATAAAATGATGATTTATTTTTAAAATAAATTAGTGAGACTCATATATAATAAAAGTTAAAAATCCAAAAATAATTAATAACTCCTCATTTTATCACTTTATCAATTTTTTTATAGAACACTATACGGAACCAACTTTAGAAAACTATTAAGAAGTTAATAATTAAATTATTATCCAAAATTTATATTAGTTATTATCGTTAACTCCTTCTTGGTCATAATGTTAGTTCCAGGCCTTTTAATTTTTATATTTGAAAATCTAAATTCGATAACAATAATAACTATGGTTGTTAAACTCTAGTTTTAACTCTTAAACTCTTACGAGTTTAGATGATGAAATCGAGTTAACTCAGCACTAAACTCGTACCTCAGTAAATTCGGTTGAACTCGTATAAACTCTGGTAAACAAGCGAGTCAACAAGTTTGAAATTTGACTCAATTTTGCCCAAAACAGAATCGTGTTGCCGAAAAGGAAGATTTTTTTCTTAATAGTTAGAGTTACAAAATTTGATTTATACACACTCACTCATTTTTGAACTCAATTTGTGTCTTGTGTGTTTTATGTTATTGTATTTATTATATAATTGATAATTGTCATTTGAATATATTAAAATATTTATGTAGTTATGATATATATACACCATTAGTGTAGCTTATTATGTATTTTAAAATAAAAATTGTTAATTTTAAATATCTAAATTTAAAATTATATATAATATATTCTTATTTATATATAGGAGGTAAACTTGTACCAAAATTTTTATGATAAGTAGTTAAGAGGAGGAATGAAAAAGTGATGACATAAGGCATTTGAGTTCTTTTTTTTGGTTGGGGAGCATTTGAGTTATTTAATTACTCTTTTGTTGTTATGTTACACAACATTTAAAAAATATTAATAATAAGTTTCTCTATTTTTTTCTCCTTCTTTTTAAAAACAAATTTTAGAATGTCTGTCTAGAAGATAAAGTAAGGTAAAACCTTAAGAGAGTTTTTTTTTTATGTTAAAATTTGAAAAATATATAACTAACCAATCGATTTTAAGGGTGAAAAATGACAGCCACTTTCCAATGTATTGGTGAGAGATAACTCTCTCTATTATTTTTTTTAAATTTATTTTTAAATGATGTACAATCTTCTTATCTAAAGTGCTTATTTAAGTATATTTAGTGTTTGTTTAGATTAATTTTTTTTTAGAAAAAATATTTTTTTAGTTAAAAAAAATATTTTTTATTAAATTTATATCATTTGGATATATTTTTGAAAAAATATCTTTATTAAAAAAAAAGTAAATTATGTATTTTTTTTTAATTAATAATGTGTTGCTTTTTAAAAAAATAAAAGAAAAAACAGTTTCTATTAATAAAAAATCTTTTTAAGTAAGACATAAAATTTTTTTTTTCAAAAGTTAATCGATCATTAAATAATTAAAATTTTTTATTGAAACATCTTTTTGTATTTTAGCTTGTTTGGAAAATTTTTGACACTAAAAATAAAATTATTAGAAAAAGAAAAAAATATCTTGTTTAAACATATTTTTTTTAAGTTAAAAAATATTTTAGTTAACATAATAAATCAAAACACAAAGTACTCTTAATATTGTATCCAAATACATTTATTTTTTTCATTTTTTGTTAACAAAAAAATCTTTTCAAATCACATAAAAAAATATCTTTTGAAGTAAAAGATAAATCTAACCAAAGATCTATAACACGTTAACAACAAAAGAGAAAGTTCTGCTTTAGATAAAATCTAAGATAAAAACTACCTTAGCTTTTGACTTCTCTATCTTGTATCTCACTCTATAAATATAGCAATCAAATCCCCTCTTCTTCTCGTAGTTTCTGATTTTCTCTTCCGTTTCCACAGAAATCTACTCCACACAAATTACCAAACTCTCTTCAACTTTTCATATATACATTCTATTTTCTTGAATTGAATGGGTCAAACATGGTGCTTCCGCACCTTAATAGCGGTGTTATTATCTCTCAGTGTGGTACTCATAATCAACAATAATGGGGTTGACGCTTTTCACAATGTATACCCACACCTTCAATCTGTTTCAAGGATTTCTGTGAGCGGCAAACACAGAACTGGATACCATTTTCAACCTCCTAAAAATTGGATTAACGGTTTGTAACCGTTCTTATTCTCCATATATTCATATTGTTTTGTTCATATATGCATTATATTGTTTGGATGATAGTTCATTAATAAAAAGGAATCAAAACTTGTGAACGATTTTAAAATGTTACGTTGTTAAAATCATTACCTCTTTAGCATTGTATAATAAAAGGCTTGTTGGGAATTAAAGATGGAAAACTAGTATAGAGCAATACTCGTCATGAAAAATTGCAATTCAATTTATATTTTAATTAGAATTTTTTATTTACATTTTACTAATCAATATATAAAAATGAATGAAGGTTCAATCAGTTAACTTAGGGTTTACCCACGGTATCTATGCAAGCTGAGAACTTTTCTCTTAAAAGAAAATATAAGGGGATAATAATGGGCTTTGAACTTTGCTAGAATAAAATGTGAAAGATGCAAATTTCATCCAATTTTTGTAAATGTTTATCCCAAATTTATTTGGAAAAGACGGTAACAATTTGAAAAGATTTCCAATTTTGCCTTTTTTTTTTCTTTCAATTTTTTAAGATCTTGAATATATATGTTTGCTAGTGTGTCCATGGAACATGTTTTTCTCCCGTTCATACAGTTATTAGTCTATTTAATAGTAAAGTTACTGTTCTATTAGGTTCATTTATTTTATGAATGGTTATTAGTTATTTATACATATAAGACAATATACATACATGACCCAAGCTTGTGAATCTGAATACTTTATATATGCATGCGGAAGTCTTGTATTGGACATTATCTCAAATTATCTAAAATCAGTACAAGAAAAACTAACTAGCTAATTATTGTTGGTTATAATACTTTCGATTGCTGCTAAATAAGATCTTCTGGTGAATCTTAGTCTGCACTCTCCACTCATTATTGTTAGTGGCTAATTAAATGTCATTGCCTTTCTTAAACCTTTCATGTGGTCCTGCAATTGGTTAATCAACGCTACAATTTAATGATGCAGATCCAAATGGTGAGTTGTTTTTGCTATTTCTTTCTCATCTATTATTGACTATTATTTATCGGATAACCTTAACCAATATATAATTTTTGTTAACTTGGTCACATATTATATGCGGTGGTAACTCACGTGTATGTGAACTTGTCGTTTAAATTCGTTAAATTAAATTTTGGTGAAACATATCAATTTATTTAAAGATAATTAGCAAATAATTTTACATGAAGTCAACTGAATTTGGATATCCATCATTATATACACCACGTAAAAGAAAATGTTTTATTATTGAAAAAATATAATTTTTTATATTTTCAATTTTCAATACTTTAAATGCCTCAAAATTTTCTATTATTATACTTAAATTATCTTATTTATCTTAACTCCCATAATTTTAATTATATAATATTTATAACTTATATTTATTATTATGTTTAAAATTACTAGTAAATTAATAGGCACTTATGTCTCACAGTGCCTATTACCCACATTTTTATAAATTAAATATGTGAAATAATAATAGATGAAATAGTAAGTATATTAAATTTAAATTAAAAGGTTACAGGTTCAATTTTTTATTTTAACAAAATAATTTTTTAACCATTATAAGGTAAATAGTATTTTGGGAAAAAAAAATTTAAACACCAATTCTTCTCATATTTCGATTATATATAATATAAATACATTTATTTCAACTATAATTAATATTATTAATATTTCGATTATATATAATATAAATACATTTATTTTCCTTAAAAAATTTTACACAGTCATGTTCATGTATTTATATAACTTTAAAAGTCACAAATTTAAAAATTAATTATTTTTAATAATATAATAATACCTAATTGAATGGATATATAAAATTTTGTTACATTGAAAATTAATTATAAAGAATAATATAAAATCATATTCTTAAATTACCATATTTAGCTTCCCTTACTTATTTTGACTAATTTTTTTTGATTAATTTCCAAACATTGTAATTCAGGACCCATGCACTACAATGGATACTACCATCTATTTTACCAATATAACCCTAAAGGTTCAGTGTGGGGTAACATTGTATGGGCTCACTCAGTCTCAAAAGATCTCATCAACTGGAAATCACTTGAACCCGCCATTTATCCCTCCAAACCCTTCGACAAGTTCGGTTGCTGGTCAGGCTCCGCCACCATCATCCCCGGAAAAGGCCCCGTCATCCTCTACACCGGCATAGTCGACCACAACAACACTCAAGTTCAATGCTACGCCGTCCCACAAGACTTATCCGACCCCTTTCTCACAAAATGGATCAAACCCGACGAGTTTAACCCCATCGTCGTCGCTGGCAAAAGCGTCAACGGCACCGCCTTCCGCGACCCCACGACCGCGTGGTTCAAAGACGGACACTGGAAGATCCTGGTTGGTAGTAGAAGGAAGAATAGAGGGATTGCTTACTTGTACAGGAGTAGGGACTTCAAGAAATGGATGAGAGCCAAGCATCCGATTCATTCGGCTGCCGGAACGGGTATGTGGGAGTGTCCGGATTTCTACCCGGTATCCATGGAGGGGACAACAGGGTTGGATACTTCTGTGGTTGGTAAGCATGTTAAGCATGTGTTGAAGAATAGTCTTGATATGACTAGGTTTGAGTATTATACTTTGGGTACCTATTTCACCAATATAGATAGGTATGTGCCGGATAACACTTCTGTTGATGGTTGGGGTGGCCTTAGGTATGACTATGGAAACTTCTATGCTTCCAAGTCCTTCTTTGATCCCACTAAGAATAGAAGGATCTTGTGGGGTTGGGCTAATGAGTCTGATTCTACACAAGATGATATTAAAAAAGGATGGGCAGGAATTCAGGTATGTTCTACAAATTATGTTTGTATTATAATATTTTCTATGAATTTTAAGATACATGCTACATTTGATGGTTAATATTATTTGACATCTCTGATCTATACACTACTTTGCAACTGTATCCGAGAGAGGGCACTAATATTTTTTTATATTATTCTTTAATAATTGCTACAAATGTTTGGTTATAAATGTGAATTTGGTCTAATTATAACATAGAAGAATAAGAAAAATGCGTTGCTATTATTATTAGTATATAGTATATTCATAAAATTTTATATGAATTTTGATGAATGTATATATATACACGTGTTGTTAAAATTTCAGGCAATTCCAAGATCTGTGTGGCTTGACCCAAGTGGTAAACAATTGTTACAATGGCCTATTGAAGAATTAAATAGCCTTAGAGATAAAGAAGTAGAGATGAAGAATCAAAGGCTTGAAAAGGGAGATTATGTTGAAGTCAAAGGAATTACTGCTGCTCAGGTCAACTTCTAAATTATTTAAACATCAACTTATTAATTGATTTCTATATTTTGCATGTTTAAGAAAGTGCTAACAATATATAATTATATTATATGGCATGACACACCTCCAGGCAGATGTAGAAGTTACTTTCTCATTTTCAAACTTGGACCAGGCTGAGGATTTTGATCCTAGTTGGGTGAACCCAGAGGATTTGTGTGGCACTAAGGGTTCAAATATTCATGGTGGGGTTGGACCTTTTGGTATTCTGACATTGGCTTCACAAAATTTGGAGGAGTATACCCCTGTCTTCTTTAGAATTTTTAAAGCTTCAAACAAGCATGTAGTACTCTTATGCTCCGATGCAAGAAGGTTGGGTTTTCAGAATGTTCAATTTTATTTACTTTTTTTTTTTTTTTAATGTGTCTTCTAATTGACTCACTTTAATCTGTTGTTTTGAATAGTTCTTCTTTGAAGAGTGAATTATACAAGCCATCATTTGCTGGATTTGTTGATGTGGATTTGTCTACTGAAAAGCTTTCTCTAAGGAGTTTGGTATGTTCAAATGCAACCCCTCCTCCATTTTTATGTGTTATAAGAATTACTATTACTATATTAATTTGGGCTAATGTTATTCTATGCTATCTTCAATTAAATAACAGATTGATCATTCAGTAGTGGAGAGTTTTGGAGAAGGAGGAAAAACAAATATCTTATCTAGGGTTTATCCCGAGTTAGCTGTGGCAGATCAAGCTCACCTATTTGTGTTTAACAACGGAACTGTGCCCATCATTGTGGAAAATCTTAGATCATGGAGCATGAAATCTGTTGATATAAATTAACAAGCCAAAAGATTAGTTAGTTTTTTTTATATCTTTAATGTATAAGAAACGTTCTACTTTTTATCTATTTTTAATAAATTATTTGTTATTTATTTATATTGTTTTTGTAAATTATTCTAGAGGATTAATATATTCTTTTAGTCAAGTAAAGTTACGGTGAGAAGAGTGAAATATCGATGAAAAGTGAATATTGTTTCTTTTAATAAAAAAAATCAAAAAATAAAACTTATCAAGTGAAATATATATTTTAAATATGATAAAAATCTTTTTTCTTTATCTATTTTTACTCTTCACCAAAAAATTCCTTGATAATTTATTTATATTTTATTTTTTATCTATTATTTCTAGCTATTGACTCTTAATATGTTTAATTTATAATTTAATATTATATTTTGACCAACACATTTTAATATTTATAGCCATTAGGTAGCATTTTTATAAGAGTAATGCTACGAAATCAACGTTAGGATATTAATAGAGAGCTAATGAGTGTAATTAGGAAAATAGTGGGTGGTAATAAAAAAAATGATATTGGCTTTCTATAAATATTGTAGACTTAATTAGTATTAGTTCAAATTAAAATAAAAGAAAAATAAATATAGAGTAGTTGGATGAAGGGCATGGTTTTGAAAACTGAAAGGATAGTGATTATTAGTGAGTAACGTAAGAGTGATTAGTTAGAATTAGTTGTTAGTTGTATGTGCCAGCTAAGCACAATCTGTTATGACCGTTAGGAGAGTTAGTTAGATGGTTAAATTGTATCATTTCCAGATCAAGCAATTCATTCTCTTCAGTCTTGAATCACCAAACACACAAACGTTGGAGATAATTGTCATAATTTACATCTGATAATCTGTCATGCCTGGTTATGGAGTATTGTCCAGGTGGAGATCTTCACGTACTACGGCAGAAGCAGCTTAGTAGATGTTTTTCAGAAACAGCAGCAAGGTACGATACTAAGAATAGTGTCCAGTATTATATAAGCATTTTTTTTATTTGTTTATAATGTTGTATAAAAAGAATTTCAGCTGCTAAACTTTAGTGCACAACAAATG
>JASCZI010060571.1:51505-75406 GCA_036250425.1 Stylosanthes scabra | reverse complement strand
TCACTGCAGAGAAGATATTGCCTGTTGTCAAAAATCAACATTTGTTGCTCTGTACTCTGCTCATTTGCAATGCTGCAGCCATGGAGGTACAACTCAAAATATTCCCCAAATGCCTTTCATACTCAAAACACAAAATTCATTCTCATTTTTTTTTTTTTTTTTTTTAATTTTTCTTCCCAGGCGCTTCCTATTTTTCTTGATAGTCTTGTTACTGCATGGGGTGCTATCCTGATTTCGGTCACGTTAATTCTTCTGTTCGGTGAGGTGAGAAACTCATGTATGTCTTTATTTCTATTCAATAAACACTCACATGCATCTTGTTTTCAAAAGCATGTTTCATCCTCCACCTTGTAGCTCAAGAACTATAATAAAGTTCCGGAGGAAGTGGTAAATTCCTCTTCCTCACCAGTTATTCATCATTCAAATCTTCCTCCTCCTCCTCCTTTTTTACCCCAATCACGGGATAGAGTTACGTTTGCAAATCTGACTTCCTATATTTGCAGTACTTGTTCTTCACTGAATCCTGATCAATCTTGGTTATAAATTATAAACCTTTGGATTTGGATTTCCTGCATATAAAAGTGCATTGCATGTAAAAGTGCTCTGACGTATTCCTTACCTGTGTGAAGATTATACCCCAATCAGTTTGTTCACGGTATGGTTTAGCGATTGGTGCAACTGTGGCGCCCTTTGTCCGTGTGCTTGTATGGGTTTGTTATCCAATTGCTTTTCCCATTAGCAAGGTGAGTAAGATACATGAATTGAGCAAACTTTGAATTTATATAAGTGTGGACCAAATTGAATTATGACATATTCTGTTCATCCTTGGCTTTTTGGTGCATTTATGTGGTTTTCCAGTTGTTGGACATTTTGCTGGGACATCGAAATGAAGCCCTCTTCCGCAGAGCCGAGTTAAAAACACTCGTAAATTTGCATGGTAATGAGGTCTGTATCAATGCTATATGATCTCTCTTGTCATCTTGTGTAGTCTTGTTATCAATTTGTTATAAAATTGCACAAAGTAGGTATCCTGTTCTGTCATCTTTATGCTGCACATATGTTTACCTTCTTATTTTTCAATTTAATTTTCCTGGAATGTTAATAAGGACAATCTTATATACTTCTCTTCCTGTTATCTGGAGTCCTTTGATCCCAATATTCATGTTTATTTCCACGTGTTTTGTTGCTGGATTGTATTAGGCTGGAAAAGGTGGGGAACTAACGCATGATGAAACAACAATCATTGCTGGGGCACTTGAACTCAGCGAGAAGACAGCTAGTGATGCAATGACTCCTATATCTGACACATTTGCCATCGATATTAATTCAAAACTTGATAGGTAAAGTGTATTAAAACAATTAGATGGTTTTTAATTTATTAAATATTTTATTCATCTAATTTAACTCAAATTATTTGAGCAGAGAGCTGATGAACCTAATATTGGAGAGGGGCCACAGCAGAGTCCCGGTCTATTATGAGCAGCCTACAAATATTATCGGGCTTGTACTGGTACCAATATTCTTTCGTTATTATTGTTATTATTCACCTTTACCATTAAACATCCATTTTAGGCCGGTCTCAATGAGACACTGTCATCAATCAGAGTCATAGAGTTCTATAAACTCTTGATAAGTTGTTTCATAGTTTTGAGTTGCTTCCTGATAATGAAACTATATATGAAAGTTCTACTTTAGGCTCTAGATGATAATGCCTGCCTCCGGAATACTATTTGACCAGATAATATGAATATGAATATATAGTCCTATAGCAAGTTTGGGCCTCAAAATTTTTATGGATTCGTTTGACCATAAGTGGCAGTTGGAGACACTGTTATGTACTTATGTTTGCTTGAGTACCAAGGATATGTCAATTGTATGCAATGCCCTGTTTTGGTCCCCATTTTTTGTTTTCTAAATATTTGCTGCTTAATTTTAGGTCAAGAATTTATTGACAATTGATCCAGAAGATGAAGCACCTGTGAAGACTGTAACCATACGCAGGATTCCAAGGTATCTTATATATGTCTTGTAGGTTTGATAGAGATAAGCACATAACATGGGTTCCATATATTCTTTAACTGGAAATTGATATTTAGAAATTACCTACATTGACAGGGTTCCAGAAAGTATGCCCCTCTATGATATATTGAATGAGTTCCAGAAGGGTCATAGTCACATGGCTGTTGTTGTAAGACGGTGTGACAAGACAAATCAGCCATCTTCCCAAAACTCTGCCAATGGTAAGAACAGGCTGTAACTTTGTAGTCACTATTTTTCCTTGCCAGAATTTTGTTTAGTTTAATATATAACTGAGTGGTACGTATCTCATGTCTGTGAAATAGAGTCAGTGAAGGATGTGAAGGTGGATATTGATGGTGAAAAACCCCCACAAGAGAAAAAGATGAAACCCAAGATGCCACTCCATAAGTGGAAAAGCTTTCCAAATACAAACAAGTCGATCAAGGGATCACGGAGCAAAAAATGGTCAAAAAATATGTACTCGGATATTCTGGAGATAGATAATGGAAGTCCACTTCCAAAGCTCCCAGAAGAAGAAGAAGCTGTTGGAATAATTACGATGGAAGATGTTATTGAAGAACTATTACAGGTAAACTCATGATATCTCTAGTTAAAAAAAAAAAAAGCTTTATTTACTGGATCAAAATCTGACATTAGTATTTGTTTTGTAGGAGGAGATCTTCGATGAGACAGATCATCATTTTGAAGACTCATGACAATGGCTTTCATCAGTTATAGTTTAGCATATCAGTGTTCATGTATAATTTGTTGTTAGATACTGCGGTTTAGAGTGAAGAGGCTGCTGTTAGCAATGTGAGTGTATATGTAACATATATAATATGAAAGTACAAGATATGTATCATGGCTTTATCAAATGTAGGGACGAGAAGCTATCAATGCTTTCACATCAAACTTTTCTGTTACGTAATATACATCAATGTCATCAATATATGTACATGTGTTGCAAGAAAAAAATTGGGGTGTGCCAGCAATTTGTTGTGAATTATATCGATAGCTACTTATACTGATTGCATATGTATTGAGTAATCATTATGGATAACCATTTCGCAATCTGAGACGCTATGTGCTTAAGCTGAAAAGATGATCATGGTTATGTTTTACTCAAATGATGGTTCTTCTCAGCATCTTCCAACGGGGATGCATGTGTCCATACTTTTTTCTTCTTACGTATTCAAATGAACAACACCCTTTCCCCTTTCGTTTTCGGGCCTGTCATGTTGCAAGTTTTACTGCACATTTATAACATTTTAAGACACATGCCATGCTTGACCAAAAAAAAAAGAGACACATGCCATGAATCAAATTTAACCAACCTTCTTATTCTCTTACCCGAGCTGTTTAAACTCTTAGAAGTTAGAACTTAGAAATGGGATTTTCAGGTTCTTTGGACTCTTTTCTTGCAAAAATATATTGGTAAGCACTTCATTAGAAGTTAGAAACACACACAAGGCTCTCCGAAATGGGAATGATCACGCACAGATATAATAACAATAATAGTATAATAGTAAACACAGATAATCGATTCAATGAATACAGCAATCAAAAGTAATGCAGCAGATTCTGGACTTAAAGGTTAGCGGGTGACAGATACAATGTTAAATTACAAAAGTTCTCGTCAATAATCATAATACTAATTGTTGTGTTGTTTAAGGGAGGTTCTTGTAAATTAATAGTGAAACCTTTCTTCTTATTATTATTATGAGATGAGATGAGATGAGATGAGATATATATCTTGTGTTAAGAAGCACTTGTTTTAATTCTCAGCTGAAATATTTAGTATTATAATTCATTAACCATTTAAACAAGAGATTACTATAGACACCCAAAAAGAAAGAGCTAGAGATTACTATTAAAAAAAAATTTAAAAAATAGATATTACTATACTAGGCTAACCTCCTCTGGGGTGCAGAACATCAGACCCCTTAAAAGAAATTAACTTTATAATATATTGATTGATTGATTGATATTACTAGCCATGCTGTTTGTCATGTCTCCAAATTTTGGCAATGGCTTTATTCTGATTCTTACATATTTAGTTTGAAAAACTGATAATGCTTTCAATTGTCTTAAATAATTTTACATATTTTAAATAATTTCTTTAGTAGTAGTCACTAGTCATTTTAATTTTTAATAATTTTCATTAAAAATATATTAAAATTTTAATAACTTTTTTTACTCAAATATCTTCACTCAATATTAAAATTTTTAACATTAATTTTTATTCTTTTTTCACCAACTTTACTTAATTTAATATTTATCTCTCGATTTCTTTTTTTAATAAATTTTAAGCCAAATATAACAACAAAGAAACAATATCAATTTTTTAGTCTTTATTTTCTAATTTCTGTGATTTAATTTTTATCTTCCAACCTCTCACTTTTCGAAATGCATCAGTATGGTTTGGACCAAAACACTGAAACAGCCAAACAGCACACCAAGTTTGATTTTAATTTTAAACAAAACATAGTGCAAATATCACATAACTTCAACAACCTTGATATTTTTGTCTTTTGTTAGACAAAAAAAAAAAAAAAATAACAATTTTATTATTATTATTTATTAGTATTAGTAAGTATTAGACTATTAGTATTCATCCCTTTCCGGAGGCTGAAACTATAATTACAAAAAGGAAAAAGTGAGGTGCAGAGAATATAAATAGGGTTCAGCCGTTTACCATTACAACTACTAATGCTACTTTAGTGTTAGTGCCGCACAACGCATATTCACTTCACCAGTCACTGATTCACTGCTATCCTCAACCTCCAAAAACATGTCTATTACACAAAGCCTCTCCACTCCACTATCTTCTTCTTCCTCAACTTTCCTTGCTCCTTCCACCTTCAATCCCAGGTAAATATTTAATCAAAATTGCATCTTTTCTCTTTTTGCCCTCTAAAGTTTTGATTTTTTGTTCTTTATGCAGGAGTCAGGTGGCATTGCCCGTAAAGAGCTTGGGCGTTTGCAAATGCATTGCGGCACCACAAGAAGCTGATACTGGTACCCTTCTAACAAAGAAGCCTTTTTTCTTTTTTGGTGATTTCAAGATTACGACTTTTCTTGTTATTATCCCTTTTGCAATTTTTGGGCTGAGAAGTTCATCGCTAAAGCTTCTGGGTAGCAATTTTCGAGCTTTTTAACTGTCTTGAAATGGTAGGTTTGTGCTGTTACTGTTAAAGGATCGGACACATAAACCTTTTCTAAGCTTTTTTATAGCTCGTAATTTTAGCCATATATTTGTACTATTGATATTCAAATGAAAGTTAGACCTTATGTTGGATTAACAAAGAAGAGGTCTAAATTATTTGATTGCTGTGTTGTGGAAGGTTGATTCTAATGTTATAGTAGTTCTTGAAAATATAGTATATTCAAGTTAACATTTATGGTTTCTTCTTTCAAGCCTACAAGACGAAGGTTTCTCGCAATGGAAATATTGCTAAACTTCAAGCTGGCTATCTCTTTCCTGAGGTATTTAATGCTACTTGATCTTCTGCTAACCGTCAAGCAGTGGTAGTCCATTTTAGTTCCTATGTACTTGAGTTCAAATCGAAATTCATTATGCACGTTTTCTTCCTATGGGAAGCTTTGTGTAGAAAAGATTATTTACATAAATGAATTTCATATATTGATGGAGATTGGAAATCTATTGAGCTTGATGTTCCCTATAATTCGAGATGAAAGATTGGGATATCTTTCAGGATAAAGAACATGTAAAGGATAAACTCAGGGAGGTTTTAAGTAGTGCATTTTTTGTTTCTAGTTTTCCCTTTTTAGTTTGACTTTGGGTAAGTCAATTTCTTTCTACTTGAACAGAATTAATATTCTTTCAGAGCAATGCATGTAATCTTAACAAGGGATGCCTTTGATTAACTAGTCAAATGATTTAAAGGAGAATATTCTGATTAATTATTGTTTAGGAAATGCGGTGAAATTTGTAAAATGGTGTCACATTCGTTAGCAAAGCATTTCATTACTGAGATTGGTTTATCTGCCACTAGAAAGGCCTAACAGAATAAGTTGCGGACTTTGTGTCATTTCACTATCATTATTCATATACACTATGTAATAAATGTGAAAGTGAATATCTTTCTTTTTCTTTCAAACCTGCGAGGTTGCTTTTTTATATGGCCTGTAACTACTTTTCTGCCTCTCTTTTCACTTATCCTGTTTTCTTTGTTGTGCTAATATTTTTATTTTATTTTTTTTTATTTTTATTTTTGAAAAAAAAGATTGCTAGAAGAAGGAATGCACACTTGCTTAAGTACCCTGATGCCAAAGTAATAAGCCTAGGAATTGGTGATACTACTGAACCCATTCCTGATGCCATAACTTCTGCAATGTCAAAGGTAAAATATCAATGTGAATGAAGCTGATATATTTTTCACGGGTACAATTTGAGCACTAATATATGTTTTTCTCCCTCTTTCTCTCTAAAACGATTACCATTTCTCATTTTCCATTTATCAGAGATCAAATGCATTATCAACCATAGAAGGATATAGTGGTTATGGAGCTGAACAAGGTGAAAAGGTACGTTGCATTGACATCTTCTATAGAGCTTTTTCAGTTTGCCCATTTTCCATTCTTGTATCCTTCCGTAACCTAGTTTACTCTGTGTCTCCATCACGTATCAAACGCAAGACCAGGCATAAAGGTCTCCCCTTGCTAAGATTATTATTATTATTTTTTTGGGGGTCTTATTATCAATTGTAGAAATAATTCGTTGCAATCCTAACTGAAAAATTAGAGGTTCCCTTTCTTGATCCTTTTAGAATTTTAGGACAGACATTTTGATATCTTTGCCTTTAGAAGGGGCCTTCAACCACATCATCAGTAAGTTTGTCTGTTGTATCCTATATGCCTTTTCTCAACTGAAATTTAGTGTAAAAAAAGTGGGAAACTTTACTAAGTTCTTCACTCAGGTTTTGAAAATGGATATTTAGCCTTGTTTTAATTCAGAATGAACTATGCAACATAAGCAATTCAGAGAAAGAAAAGACTTTAGTAGAGCATGTGACATTTTTATTTCCTTTTCATTTTGTTTTACTTCTCTTCAATTTAAAATTTTATCTTCAAAAGCTTTTAGATAAAATGACCATTGTTAATATCTAGCCTTGGGGAATTCAATTAAACAATGCAAACAGTCTCACAAATGAAAAATATAGTTCAATTATGATGCTTGGAAATTGAGGCCATCTCTAATCTATGCAGCCATTAAGAAGTGCAATTGCTTCAACATTTTACCGTGATCTTGGCATTGAAGATGATGATATATTTGTGTCAGATGGAGCAAAGTGTGATATATCTCGCCTTCAGGTTTGCTTTATTTCCTTCCACCCAAAATCCAAAATATAATATCCCCAACTTAAATCACATTTTATGGCATGCCATTTGCTTGGACCACTCTTATTGGGTTTTGAATATTCTTCCTTTTGAGAATGGGGCAGGGGTTAGGGGTAATATGTTAATTAGCATCTGGAGTTTTCTGCAAAGCAATCAATAAGCTCTTCCTTAATCTAACAAATTTATTTCTTGTACTTTCCTTTTTTTGGCAGATTGTCTTTGGGTCAAACATTAAAATGGCTGTGCAAGACCCATCATACCCGGTATGTTTATCTCGTGCTTTTTAATATCTTCTTCTTTATGTTACTTAAGTATTAATGAATTTTTTAAATACCAAAACTGTTGACATTTATCTTGATTATTGCAATTATGACACGATTATCTATCTAAAAATACTGATAAAGATTTATAAAATGTAGTTTTTTTTAATATCTTTTCCAGAACTAGAAAACATCAACCTGGGTTTCTGTTCAACTAACTGACCTTTCACCGGCTGCACCAAATAATACCACTTTTAATTAATATGCAGGCCTATGTAGACTCGAGTGTAATTATGGGCCAGACTGGCTTCTACCAGAAGGATGTTGAGAAATTTGCAAACATTGAATACATGCGATGTAACCCAGAAAATGGCTTTTTCCCTGATTTGTCTTCTATTTCTCGACCGGATATCATCTTTTTCTGCTCGCCAAACAACCCTACTGGTGCTGCAGCAACAAGAGAGCAATTGACCCAACTTGTTAAGTTTGCTAAGGACAATGGATCTATAATAATCCATGATTCAGCATATGCAATGTATATCTCTGGTGACAACCCGCGGTCGATCTTTGAAATTCCTGGAGCCAAAGAGGTCAGTCTGTAATTTATGATTTGATGTTTAAAAATCTGTCCTAATCTTCATTCGTAACTGCAATTATGATACATAGACTTCATATGGCTTATAATAAAATGTAGATAGTGCCAATTATTTGGAAACAAGTCCCATGTCTTTTGAATTTGATTATTGTAATAGGTGTTCCCTTCCTTGAAAAGTTGTAGCTTGGATCTAATTAATATTTTGGGAAAGTTGTTCGACATCAGTAGAACATTTCATTAAAAGTTGCTCAAAAGATTGTGATTTCAACTATGAAACTGCGTTTTACATTTGATGAATAATGTCGATTTCTGTTGGATATCCGTGTGTGGTTATGGCCAATTTCAGGTTGCCCTTGAGGTTTCATCATTTAGCAAGTATGCAGGGTTCACTGGAGTTCGACTGGGTTGGACTGTGATTCCGAAGCAGTTGTTGTTTTCTGATGGATTTCCTGTTGCTAAGGACTTCAATCGTATCGTATGTACTTGCTTCAATGGTGCATCAAATATTTCCCAGGCTGGTGGTCTGGCTTGCCTTTCACCAGAAGGCCTTAAGGTCAGTTCTTTAGTTTATTAGTTGTTTAACTAATGTTTTCAATAAAAGAAATCCCTAGCACACCGCTACCTTCTCCTGCCCTTTCTCCTCCCACACCCTGTATAAAGGGTCCAAGAATTTCTTGTGGTTCATCATTACTCTTGCACCATTACAAGCTTTCTTAAATCATTTAGAACAAGCTACATAGTTGACTTGATGGATTTTAATGCAGGCTATGCAAGACGTTATTGGATTCTACAAAGAGAACACTAACATAATAGTTGAAACATTTGATTCTCTTGGATTTAAAGTATATGGAGGGAAAGATGCCCCGTATGTGTGGGTTCATTTCCCTGGCAGAAACTCATGGGATGTATTCGCGGAGATTCTTGAGAAGACTCATGTTGTTACAACTCCTGGAAGTGGTTTTGGACCCGGCGGCGAAGGTTTTGTCAGGGTTAGTGCTTTTGGTCACAGGGAAAATGTTTTGGAGGCATGCAGAAGATTCAAGGAGCTATACAAATGAATTTAGAATAAGGCTGATCTTGCTATATTGCACTGGAGAGGCTATTTCTTTTTACTCATAACACCATTATTGGTTTCCTTGGAATTTTAGATTAT
Organism: Stylosanthes scabra; assembly: GCA_036250425.1. Classification (NCBI taxonomy): domain Eukaryota; kingdom Viridiplantae; phylum Streptophyta; class Magnoliopsida; order Fabales; family Fabaceae; genus Stylosanthes; species Stylosanthes scabra. The sequence goes on along the minus strand of JASCZI010060571.1, from coordinate 66,018 downwards.
GACGTTAAGACAGTTGTTACTATTAATTGGAGACATTTTATCTTGTGGTATAGTACTCCATTTTGCCGTTCCATCATCACAATTCACATGATCCTAGAGCCTGAGGCAGCACATTTTCAAGTAGTTAATGTAAAAGGTCACGTTTGTATAAGATAATGACAAAATCAAGCTATGCTACTTCCAGTGAAAAATGGCATGATCCGTGGTAAAAAATATAAAAAGAAAACTCCTAGCGGAAAAGATTATAAGCACGACAAATGACCAATTTTCTTCACCTTTTTATTCATACTCCCTCCTTTCTTAATTCTTTCTGCAACCAAGCCTCAAATACTCTAGAATTTGACTACAAACCTGCCAATGCCTCAAAACACAAAAACAAAAAACTTAGTTTCGTTACACCAGTTGTCATTTGATTAAGTACAATGATACATCTATCTTACATGACCTGAGTATGAAGCAGGTCCTAAACATAAGGCTTCCTAGAAGCTAATAGGCTAGCTCTTAGATGAACTACACAGTAAGAATTAGACAACTAGAACTGTTCTATGCTATTGATCATCTCTGCTTTGCAAGTTGTCTTGTAATGTCCAGTTTGATTACACCGACTACAACGCACTGTATGCTTCTCGCGGTTAAGGTCCTCCACACAAATTCGTTTCTTTTCGGGGCGCCCTGGTGGTCTCCTGAATTTTGGTGGTCTTACGATGAGGATATCATCATCCATGGTGGATTCTTCTGTTTTTCTCCATTCAACCTTTCCTGGGAGGTGTATTTCCTTTGCATATGTTTCCCTGTAACTTGTAACAGTGAAGCACTTCATGGTAAAGAAATAGACATCCTTTTTACACGAGATAAGAGCAGCAACTGCATGGGAGCATGGTATCCCATATAGCTGCCAATCACGGCAGGAGCAGCTATGGCTACCAATATTTACAATGTCTGATCGATCAGCGGAAAGAACTTCAAACTCTACTTCATCTGATCTAAGGACTTGATATGTAGATGCCTGGCTAATAGCTTCAGAGATTCGCTTCTCAGCTGATGGGGCAAGTACAGAGGACCACGAACTGCTTATCGAACGCCTCTCATCAAACTCGGCCTTAAGCTTGCTATGAATCCTCTCAATCACCTGCATGATTGGCAACTCCCTGGTTTCAAGAATCCATTTGTTGAACTCCTCAATATTAGAGGATAGATGTCCATATCGAGTTCCTTCAGCATACACAAGGGCCCACTGGGAGGGATGAAATTGCTGTAACCATTTAGCAGCTTCAGGAGAGACCTCCTCTATCTCAGCCATATTTTCTTTGAACGAAGCAGTTGTGGTGGCATATGCACACTTCCACAGAAGGTGGACAAGCCTAGAATTCTTGAACTCTTTGCCGATTCTTTCGCTTAAGTGACGCATGCAGAATGCATGAGAAGAGTTTGGAAACTTCCTTCTCACTGAATCCACAATACCCTTCTGCCCATCTGACAAAAATATAATCTTTGGTATGCTTCCATTACTCAGCTCAAGCGCTTTATGCAACTCAGACAGGAACCATGTCCAGCTGTCATCATTTTCAACATCAACAACACCAAATGCAAGTGGGAACAACCCACCATCAGCATCAAAAGAAGTTGCTGAAAGCAATGTGCTAAGGTATTTACTCTTCAGCTGGATCCCACCAAACCCGATAATAGGCAAACAACCATTAAGGAAACCATGGATTGATGCATGAAAGGAAACAAAAAGTCTCTGAAAGCGACTATCTGCACCAGTGGTAAACACCTCTGCAACACTCCCAGGGTTTAATTTCTTTATCTGTTCACAATATGAAGGGAGCAGGCAATAACCTTCTTCAGAAGAGCCATAGATTACCGCGAGTCCCCGCTCCTTAGCACGCCAAGCTTGCTTATATGGTATAGTTATCCCATACTGTTTCTGGATATCATGTAAGATATCTTTTGGCTTATAATTAATGTTATCTCGCAACCTTTCTTCTATAAAACCCACAATCCAATCAACAGAAGCCTGGTGGTGGCCATTGTTAGCATTTCTCCCACATGTATGGGTCCCTTCAAGACTTCTTATAGTAAATGTTGGGGCATTAGGGAGCTTGACAGCACGGATCCGCCACGGACAGCCATCCGAGGCACACTTAGCAAAGTAGCGAATGAGGTCACTTTTGATAATACGAAGCTCAAAATGCTGTGCAATAGCAGCTTCTTTAATTGCATTCCTGAATGCCTTCACATCAGGGAATTCTTGACCAACAACAAAAGTGTGGTCTTCCATGAAGTCAAGGTTTTGGGTGTAAACTCCTATAAGGTAAAGATCAACCCCTCAAACCTGCAATGAGCTAATAACAGCACCATTTTCTCTGCTATATCTCTGAAACAAACTGCAGCAATCCAACAAAAAATAGAAATAGAATTCAACAATGAAGATTTATGACAAGGACGATAATCTAAAGTAATATGAAATTCAATAGTGTTACTGAAATTACTATTAATGTATCCTGAACCGACAAATAGAAACAATTCAGAAGTTTAACCGAGTAGAAAATGCTATAAAATGTAGTATCGCACAAGTTTACAACATGAAACAGGTGAAGCCACAGATAGGGAGAGAATCCAAGAAAAAGTGAAGGCTAACAGAACCATTGTGAAGAAAGAGAGAAGGGGGGAAAAATCAATTTTGTGTTCAGCCCAGTTGATATAAATAGGAAGATTAGAAAGAGGTGAAAGACAATCAAGATATGAAGGCCGTGTTTGTGAAAACGACAAGGGAATCAAAAAAGGAGCAGCTTGGTTACCTGAAAGATCGATTGGCGTATCAGTCCTGCGAGTGAACACACAGAGAGAGAGAAGAGACAAAGAGAGAAGATGGTGGTGAACACTGAACTGAACTGAACAGAACAGCTTCGGTATTGTGAATAAAGATTAGGGTTGATTATGTCACTTTGAGGTCTTTTGCGTCATTTCCTATTTAAAAGGAAGGGGTATTTCTGATTTTTTATAAGTTTTTCATTTTTGGATAAAGAACTATTATGGTCTTCACCTTTGGGTTATTTCTATTGTACATTCTAACCATTTAAAACGTTTTATTTTAGTGCCAAAAAATTTTAAATATACTTAATTAAATTCACGTTAAAAGTTAAATGAGAATTTAATACTGTAACTAATCATTTTTCTCTTTATTTTGAAGAGCCAATATAACCTTAACTCGTTGTGCAGGTGAAGGTCAAATCGTCTACTGACAGTAACAAAGATTTTTTTGGTTTGATTCTCGCACAATAATGATGAATAGTTAGGGTTTTAAGTTTTTCTTAAAAAATAAGAATAAGAAAAGAAGATGAAATGTCAAACTTTGCCATGTAAAGTTTTTTAACAAAGAAGTAAAATAATTAATCACTGACGATCACGTTAGTTACAATATTAAATTCTCATTCAACCTTTAATGATGAAACTTGATTGAGTCAAATTATAACATTTTAAAATTAAAATATAACATTTTAAATATTAGGGACTAAAATATATTTCTACCCAAAACAAACCAATACTCTACCTTATTTGTTAATGAAAAAACCAAAAGATTATAGTATTCATTACATAACTGCTTTGTTTTTTGCTGGAAGTTCAGCATTTGATGGTTAGCATAAAAGTAGTTTTATTAGTTACAAAGAACAACTCTAAAACTAATCTCCTAGCTTATATGGTGTTAGCTAAAACGTGTCAACAATTTAATATTCAGCATCAGGTCAGTTGCCTTGGCCGTTTTGCCCTCTGCTACAAGAAATTAAGAAAACATGAGCAATTTAGTATACATATGATTGCCAATAGCGGATAGCCCAATACTATCTATCTTCTATTTGGTGCCCATTATGATTGCTTCAATTCTCACACTACTAACAAAATATACTCTTTTATTATTTTATGTTTTACCTCAAACATTACAAGTTTTAGGTTACCACTGCAACATTATAGATAGATGTGTCCCTACAAAGACATCCATACTAGCAACTAGCCGCCAAAAACCGTTGAATTACTATCAGTTTAATTAATAAGTCTGATGCTTATAACATTGGTTTTGGACTTGTGGAAAATTCTACAAGTTCCAAAAACTTTGTCTAATATTATATAGTACAACATAGGTTGATTTCTCTTTCTTATTCTTTTTGGCAACAATGGACTAGCTACCACAGCTGGCACAAAGAATGTGGGAACTCATTTTATCTATTTCTATGTCTGTCCTTCCCAGGTACATGTGTTTTCAATGATGGGAATGAATGGGAGGTGTTCTGTAATATGCAGGCACAGTTGCAGGGAAGAACATTTGTCTTACTCCTTCAGCCTTGATAATGGGGAAAATGATCCCTGATGCACCCTGTAAGGAATGAAAAACAAAGATACAAACAATATTCAAACTCATGAAACTTTATTTATTTATTATGTATGCTTTTGTTCAAAAGAGATATACTTACAGAAATCAATCTAGCTCCAATCCAAATCCGTTTGGGAGAAGGAAATGGTATGAGCAGGCGGCCGACGCCATATATAGCAACCGCAAAGAAATGCGCAACGAGGCTGAGCGGCCGCGGATTTAGGCCGGATAGTAGTGCTATTGGTCCATTTGAGAAAACACCTCCAAGGCTGAGATAATCAAAACATGCCTGCCTCATTTCTTTCCTAGCAGGATCAGGTGATGCACAAAACACCTTGTACAATGCACCAGCTAATGTGTTTATTGTTGATGCCACTGGCTGTAATTACAATCATCTTTAGCCATTACTTACTTAAATCTATCTTACCAATTCACCATATAGATATCAACATCTAGGCCTTTTCACTGCTTACATACCTTGCGCAAGGTGTAGAAAGATTCAAGATAGTTGCAGAGAGCAGAAGCATCATGGAGATCTCTCAGAGGCTTGAGTAGATCCCTTAGCACAACAATGTCAGACAAGGCCACCGTCATTCCTCCTCCGGTTAAAGGGTGGCGCATGTTGAAGGCATCTCCCATCAGAAGCGCGCCGGGAGTTGGGTAAGGCGAAGCAGGCATGCTTCTATTTGGCATTGTTCTTATGTTTCCCTTATCAACTGCTGCTATAAAAGAATTATACAGCTCTGGAGGAACCTGAAACATCAAAGATTTCTTAAATTTGGAGAGAAAACAAAAAATATAGAGCATAGAATCTGTATTGGACTATTGGTACCTGAGGAGCTACCACAGTTTTCAAATAATGAGCCATCTCACCATTACCAACTGAAGGTAATTTTTGGCCAGGCACATCAACCAAACAACGAATCTCGGTGCTGCTGATGGGATAAAACAGAATTGGTGAAGGATCACCCAAGATAACATGTCCATGATTTGCATATGGCAGGTTACAATTCTCCAGGACTAGGCCTACAAAATGAGAAGGTACTTCAACCTGCAGAAACATGTGCATATGTTAATGAACAATGCTGAATTAGTCTCTAATGTAGTTGAAAATGAATTCAGTATCTTTCATTACCTTGGGATTGCAAAGAGAGCGCCTCAGATTGGAGAAGCATCCATCACATACTATGGTTAGGGGAGCCTTTGCTGTGAACTCTTGTCCACTCTTGGTTTTGTAGTGCACTCCTTTGATGGTTCCATTTTCCTCAAGTAGAGATGTGACAGTTCCTTGCTCCAACTTCACACTGCACAAAATTGGATTGGATTTTAGAGACAGTTCAATTCATATATGAAAATGAAAAGATGGTGAAGGATGTTGTTTACTTTGGAAGAGATGAAGCCTTTTCTCTCATTCTCTGAATAAAGCGGCCATTGTGAAAGCTTCTACCAGAAACATCAGAGTCAAAACTTTCCAAGGGATATGACAGCTTGGTGTTCTTTCCATCCTTATAAAGAGCATAGCCAAATACTTGCTGAGCATCAATTTTGTCTACACAATCTGCAAGAAGAATTCAAGAATCAGAAACATGGATTTTGATCATCAGAGGCTAGATAGGCCTTGCTTGCTTAATGCTTACCCTGAAGACCTAATTCAAGTAACTTGAGATAGCCACCAGGCTGTAGCAATTCACCAACAATTCTGTCAGGTTGATTCAAGTCCCTTTCAATCACATGTACTTGCCTTCCATCCTGTGATTACCTCAAAAGTGAAAATAATTCATCATTCCGAACTCCAAGGCTTCTAGTTACATCAGCACTTTTTCAATAATACGAGAAAGATAGAAAGTATTCGTAACCGACAGAAAGTATTCGTAACCAACAAAAAGTAGTCAACGATCAGTCAATTTTGTAATTTTTTAGAAACAGAACATTCAATTTAAATTGTTAGCTGCAATAATACATTAACATACTTTTTATACAAACAAATTAAACTTGGTTGTAAAGAAAAAGCTACATACCTTCCCAAGTGTGTAAGCAAGAGCTGCACCGGCAACTCCGGCGCCGACAATGATGACATCATCCCTGCTTCCTGGAGCCTCTGCAATGTGTGCTCCTCCATCTTGTGATGCAGCAGAACTTTCTTTAACGTTAACATGTATTGAGCTTGAAACTGTGACCTTCCTCTTTTCAGAAAAACTGTAGACAAGAAACAAAAACACCAAAGTGCTAACCAAAATTGCTCCCACTCCCACAATATAATGATATTCCATTAATTATTATTCTCTCTCTCCAAAGCAGAATATGGATTCTCAGGAAACAAATGAGAAAGCAAAGTTGAATGAATTGTTGAAAGTGGTGGTGTTATGAATGTGGTGTTAGCTGTTTATGCGTGAGATTTGACGCGTTACTATAAAATAAATAAATAAACCAACCATGCTTTATTGTTTTGCTTTTATAGGGGGCAGTTGGTTGTAGTTTTCAATACTTAACTGGTAAGTATAATATTCATTTATTTGTTTTTGCTTCTCTCTTAATTTGGATATCAAAATTTTCCTTGACAGTCAAGAAAATGGATTTATTACGTTTGTCCTTCTACTACTATTTCTTTGCCTAGCTATTATGGAATAACATAATTAATTAATTAATTAAAGTTAACTTGGATACAAAAGAATCTTGATTATGGGGAGCATTCTCTATTCAATGTCATCAGTCATCACTCATCATGGGGTTAATGTGTACGTGATAACTGATATATAGCTTTGTTATTAGTAATTTCTTTTAATGTATGAAAGATACAAGAAAACTAAAGTTAGATAACAAACTTGCACGAACTTTTGCCAACTGCGTACTCTTAATTATGAAAGGATGTCTCTTATATTATATATGAAATAATGAAATCCCAACTTTGAGTTTAAACTTAAGTGTAGATGTACCAATGTTTGATTTAATAATAGTATATCAATTTTTAACTAAAGATAAATGTTAATGCAGAAGGAGGTGATCTTTCTGCATTCCTCCCAAATAATATTATGATAAATTGATAATAAATAATAAATAATGAGGTCTTCGAAATGAAATATTTTATATTATTTTTCATTTCTTTCAAACATGAGCTCGTGTTTAACGAGGGAAAATAAAAATTATATTACTCCTCGCAATGCACGAGTTTGACACCTATGTGAATTTGTGATCATATTTTATGAGATTAATTATTACAAAGCATGTCCAACATGCTCTCGTTTATAGCCACTTAACTTGAATCATATATATTTATATTTATATATATTCGTCTCAATCGTCTCCGTCAACTTTTGCCTTCAAGCTTTGATGCGTTTGCATTGCAGCCATGCGGTACAAAATGTTATTGAAGGCCAACTGACCAACAGTGTCGAAATTTAGTTAATGAGATAATAGATTATGATCTTTTATTCTAATTTAATTTAATTTAAGATGCCCTCAAATTTCTTTGACTTTAATTGTAATTATTATATCAAATAATCTGAATTATATAATTGTAATTTTGTAACAAGGTCAGTTGGTCCTATTTTAAAGAGCAAATGAAAAAAGAATACGCGAGAAAAGAAAAGGAATGTTATTATATAATAGCTTAATACATAAGTTTTTTTGGTGATGCTTAAAATATTATTATTTAGTTTGCATTTGTCTCTAAACTTATTACTGTATATACACAATTAAAAAAGAAATGTTGATTTGTAAAATAATTTTTAGAATGTATAAAAGTATTCTCTAATTTTTTAGACGTATTTTTTTTTCTTTTAACATTTTTAACTACTATTCATGGAAATGGACAGGTACATGAACTTTCAAAATTCCAGTATAAGTCAATTAGGGTTATAAGTATAGAGGAGAATACATTAATTAAAACTTATCTCTTTTTGTTTAAAATCTCTATTTAACAAAGAAAGAAAAACCTAGCCGACGTGCATGTGGTGGACTGTTGGTATTAATAAATCTAGGTGGGCGTCATAAATTCAAAAAAATATATATACAACAAACTTGTGAGATTGCCTATTAAACAAGTCTTTCATATCCACACCACATATAAATTCACATTTTTTTATATAAAATATTGACAAAATCTTGCTAACTATGGCAACCTCGTGAGAACTCGTTACATTAATAAAATACATTTTGAACTAGCTTTTAAAAGAAAAAAAATGATAAGGCCGTTTCAAAACGAGTTTCTCAATCAATTGAGAAAATATTTATCTCTAAAGAAACACGTAAGATTTAAGAAGATAAGAAGACAACTCATGAAATGAGCCTGATAATTGTAAAACAAATTTCAAACATATTCAGTAAACTGTTTACATGGACACCATTATGGTAACTTTCTCAATATCCAAAGTAATTAAATTTGCACAATGATGGCAGGCAGGTTATGTTAGGCCAAATTCTTTTTTTTTTTTGTCATAGTTAGCCCAACTTATTAAGAAGACTATGCAACCAAGGGGACTCTTTTTGGTTGTACTTGTACAAGTGGCCTTATGTTATTGTTAGGATGATTGACCCACAATTTACGGAGACCGATGCAGTGACATGAGTCAAAAAGAATAACTGATGGGCTTCATGAGTGATGGATTGGGCATTTTGGTCCACTTTACTCATACAAAAAGGATCCCTTGGTTAGCGGGTCGATCGCATACTGGGTGGGCCGTGGGCAACCTTAAAAAAGTTCCTTTGAAATTTTTATCATAAAAGAATGAAACTAATTTAAAATCACTCCTGTCAATCTTAGAAGGATAGGAAAAATTTTAAGTATATCGGTATAATTGTTGATTTTAATTAAAAAAATAAAAAATATATATAAATTAAAATTAACGATTACATATTATAGGTATATTGGTTCACCGGTATACTTTTCAAAATGATAACATCACAAAATCATGTGGTATAGAGGAAAGTGTTTTTGATATACCGAGAACTAGGTATTTTTATGTTTTTAACCGTTGATCTTAATTAATTTTAATTATAAAATATATATATAATTAAGATGAACGATTAATAGCATCGGGTATATTTGAAACGTTTGTAAGAGTATATTACTGTATCACTTTACTAACAGTATCGGTAAGTATTCCGTTAACAGAAATGGGTCGAAAATCATTTTCACTTCTCATTGCAGAGTGAAATTTGAGTAAGTCTATCCTCTTGTCTTGAAAAAATCCCCAATCCGAATATAGTTGCAACACAATTAGGGTCTTGTCTTGTTCACTAAAAAAAATGCCACTTTGATCCATGATAGAGGGTGATGGAACTTGAGCTAAAATCCTGAGATCCACATTCACTTTAGCTCAACATTATCATAACATGGATAAGCCTTCCCAACTATTCGGTTCCACAAAAAACCCCATTTTTTGGTGCTTCCCATTTTAATTTTTCAAGAAAAAAACATTGGACGTATGTGTCAACTTGTTGGTTCCCATTATTTCTCATTTTTATCCATTCATGTATATTACCTTCACTTCATCTCTAGTTTTTCACTCCCATCCCATATATAACAACAACAGCTAACTGCTTCTCACTCCTTGTTTCTCAGACAATTTCATACATACAACATGGAAGCACGTGCAGCGGCTAATCATCGTATTGCAAGAATTACCTCTCATCTTCAGCCACCCAATTTCAAGGTTTGTACCTTACACACTCTTGCTACTTCAAATTTCATATCTTTTGTTGCAAAGGGTATACTTCATAAGCTAATATAAGATTACATAGCTATAAGAACCTTTAATTATCAGTATTCAATGAATCAATTAGTGCTTGATGATGTGATGTCTTCAATTCTGTGATGACAGGATGGTTGTGATGTTGTTGTTGAGAGGGCTGAGTGCAGGGCAAAAGGAGGGGCGCCAGGATTCAAGGTTGCCATCTTGGGGGCTGCTGGTGGAATTGGCCAATCCCTATCTTTGCTGATGAAGATTAATCCTTTGGTCTCAGTTCTTCATCTCTATGATGTTGTCAACACCCCTGGTGTCACTGCTGATGTTAGTCACATGGACACTGGTGCTGTGGTAATCTTCTTTTTCTGTATTCTTCATGGATTATAGCAGAATTGATTCTTGTCTTTGTGTTAATGGGGTTTTATTTTAGGTGAAGATTATATGAATTGATTTTATGGCCAAATTGGTGCTGGAACTTAGTAATCTTTAGCTGCTATGTGTTGCTATGTTCAAATGATACCCAATGTTTTTGGGATTGTTAGGTTCGCGGCTTTCTGGGGCAGGCGCAACTTGAGAGTGCACTCACTGGGATGGACTTGGTAATTATACCTGCTGGTGTCCCAAGGAAACCCGGGATGACAAGGGATGATTTGTTTAAGATAAATGCTGGAATTGTGAGGACCCTTTGTGAAGGAATTGCTAAGTGCTGCCCCAATGCAATTGTCAACTTGATTAGCAATCCAGTCAACTCCACTGTTCCAATTGCTGCTGAGGTTTTCAAAAAAGCTGGTACCTATGATCCAAAGCGCCTCCTTGGTGTTACCACCCTCGATGTTGTCAGGGCAAATACTTTTGTGGTAACCACTACTTTCCTCTTCTTTCTCTATTCTATAAGTAGAGTGTTTAGTAATACGGTGTGTTGAAACAGCACATATTTCACATTGTGAGATTTATATACTTTACTTTACTGCTTGAAATTGAATAAGTAAAGACTAATGTAAGTCAATCTGTTTTTCCATGCAGGCAGAGGTACTTGGAGTGGATCCAAGAGAGGTTGATGTTCCAGTGGTGGGAGGTCATTCAGGAGTCACGATACTGCCTCTCTTGTCGCAGGTGTAAAGACTAGAGAGTCCTCCCTTAATCCTTTTTAAAATAAATCAATGCTATATCTAGAAGACTAAAACACATACTTATTCTTTTTCTTTCAAAACTGTGTATTTTCTTTGCAGGTTAAGCCTCCTAGTAGCTTCACTGCAGAAGAAGTTGAATACCTGACAAATCGCATCCAAAATGGTGGAACAGAAGTTGTTGAGGTAATGCCACACAAGTCAGTTGCTTAAAGATGTGACCAAATTTATTTCTGCTTAATGCCACATATCATCTGTGATATAATTCATGGCTGTATAATCTGTTACAACAACTATCTGTTACTTGCAGTTCTATTCTATGTAATGATTTTTTTATTAAAGCAAAATATAATCTGATCCTGCTAGTACCAAGAGTTAACTGACATTATTTTTATACCAATGACAGTTGAAATTTACAAAATCTCAAATATTACATCCTATCCCCTGCATGTATCTGTTTTATGATTGATCCATCATAATGTAATCACAATTATTCGTGTTACAGGCAAAAGCCGGAGCTGGTTCTGCAACACTATCAATGGTTAGCAGCTAATATTTATTATTTATATTTCTATGTTTACAAGCATTGTTAATTAGTATCAACTGAGTCTCTACTCCAAGTGGCAAGCCTAACTTGAAAAATCCACTCTTGTTGAGTAGGCATATGCAGCTGCCAAGTTTGCTGACGCATGCCTCCGTGGCTTGAAAGGAGAAGCCGGAGTGGTGGAATGTTCTTTTGTGGAGTCCCAAGTACCATGTTCAAATCCTTATTTCATTTGCACAATATAATGCGGTACTTTGTTTCTTCTCATTTATTACTAGTTTATGTTTTAAACAGGTGACAGAACTTCCCTTCTTCGCAACCAAGGTACGTCTTGGTCGCAGTGGAGCAGAAGAGGTATTTCAACTTGGTCCCCTGAATGAGTATGAAAGGTATGATAGGAACGTAATAAACTAGTGGCAATTAGCTAATATCTTTGTTGGAACTGGTACCAGTATGTAACAGAAAGTGAAGTTCTGATGTTTTAAATACTTAACAGGATTGGATTGCAGAAAGCAAAGGAAGAGTTAGCAGGAAGCATTCAGAAGGGGGTAGACTTCATCAGAAAATAAGTGAGATCAGGAAAAATCTGTTTTTGTCTTCCTCTCTTTATAAGGACCCTGTGTACTATTTCCCCTTGTTCATAGTAAATTTTTGGTGTCATCCATTCCTTAAATGTTGATCTTAAAGGATTTGGCATCAATGGAAACATAATGATCCGAAAGACAATATGCAAGATCGGCCTTTTGTACTATTTCGATATTTCCATATACCACTGTTTTTTTTTTCCCCTTTCATCTTTCACTTTTCTCCAACATATTTGCTTAAAACAATTATGATCCTATAATAATAGAATTAAATGAAAAATATTAAGTGACATTCAAAATCAAACATTCATGAAAAATCCTAGTACATTGAGGGGCTGGCTGAGAACGACATCATAACAAGATCTTTAATATAATCTTCTGTGTGGACTAAGATTATAAAGAATGTGAACAAACATTAACAAGCATTTTTCTTTGGTATGCATGACATATGCTAATGGCGTGCACGAAAACATGCAAATTAAAGGTACAGTTATTCATTGACGTGAACCAAACATTTCTGGTACGGAACATATTTTGTTTTAAACAGAAATAAACTTACAAGAATTACTTCAAGTAGTTTAAGAACTGTGTTAGAAAGTGGAAACAGATAGGGTTGAATCTTTTCAACCTGATGCTAAAAAATGCCTAACAAGCTGTACAAGCCACCGTAGAAATAAACATGATGGGGGTGGAACCGTGGAGTAACATGATCTACTTTGTTGATCATGCAAAAAATATATGTTGACAGAAAAGCCCCTCATGCAAAATGAACCACTGGTAGCAATGTAGCATGCTTGAGGTAAATAATGGTTTGGTTAAGGTGGCAGACATTACAGGCTTTGCAAGTTGCAAGCATTGACATAATTGAAGTAACATAAACTGTTATGTGTACGTATTTTATATATAGTTGACACTAGACAGTAAATTGATCTATTCTTTATTCTTATACTCTTGAGACTGATGGAACTTGTTCAAATGATAGATGCAAAAGCTGAGCGCAGGTTTCTCACAAGCTCCTTCACTGTCATGCTGAATCCCTCTTCCATCTGCAAATTGCAGAAACAGTTTTCCTCATTGAAAGAAAAATCATGTTATGCTACTCAAAGAATATGATTATGCATGCATGGATATTATGTTAAAGTTGTTAATTGCTTGTAGCTTTCATTCCATAGAATTGGTACTCAAATTACCTGAGCAATAATAGTTATGTCTAAGGCACAACTCCCAAATGACATGGCACTGCTGTTGGTAACTTTTAGATGGAGTTTCTCAATTTGATTGATTGCCTTTTCTACAACTCCTCTGTTCTTCTCACAGTGGATTCTTATGAGAACATTTTTATCACAGAATCTTGCTTCAATTTCAGGTAGTGCCTCATGAAAGAGACCCTCAGATTCTAAAGAATTGTCTTCTGCATTATTGGATAATTGAAATTTTTTCACAAATACTACAGATTCCACTGCTTTTCTCATGTTCTGTTCCTCCTCAAGAGCCTTCACCTTCTCTTGCAATTGCTTCAAGTATTTGATAGCATCTCCAAGAACAGAAGCTTTGTCTGTCTGTTAGTTGCATGTCCAGAAAGAGATCAATGAATGCATATATGTCTCAAGAACAAATCAACATTGTATTGCTCCAATATATGTTCACAGTTATGAAAGATAGAAGCAGCAAACAATCAACTAAGAATCATAACAAGCCAAATATCACATTAACCAAATGTTTTATACCTTCTGTAGTCCAGGAACAAGGGCAGATAGAGCAATGAACCGCTGGCTGAGCTTCTCTCGTCGCTTCCTTTCGGCTATTATGTGGTCTTGAGGTTGAGAAATTCTAGAACGTGGCCCTACATGCTTAGTCTCCTGGGTAGCCTCAAACACATAGTTTTGATTCCCTAAGGTTCCTTGAGAGGTCATGTCTTTAGGAGTTGCATCATTCATTTTAGGACAAACCATCTCATCCTTAGACTTCACCATTTCCAACTGGTTTATATAATTTGGATCCACAAATGAAAGAAGAGTTGAGCAAGAAGCAAATTGTGCCTCTGATGGAGTCTTAGTGGGACACCAGCTATTGTTCTTGAGATGTTTTGTAGGTCTTTCAATGTTAGAAAGTGAAGTTTCCATGGAAGTTTTGGTGTTGAAATTAGGATAAGAGAATGAATGATGCTGTAAAGTCTCTCCAAAAGCAGCAGCAATTGGAAGGAAG
>JASCZI010060571.1:31983-51495 GCA_036250425.1 Stylosanthes scabra | reverse complement strand
AGCTCAAATGCCACTGATGAAGAAAGGTAGGATCTTCCATTATTTCCTGCAAATTCAGAAGAAATTATGTTCATTATAGACACTACATACAGAAACATTTCAGGGTTTATCAACCAATATCAAAAACCTGATTGACTCATGAGTTTATACTCACATTTCAATTCTTCATTAGTTTATACATATGTTCTAAGAATAATGATTCACAGCACAGGAGATTTATATCTTACCAGATCAGTTAACCCTCTGAGGGAAGAAATATCCATAAGAAAGCAACTCCTGCAATCAAAAGAGCTCTCAAGAAACTATCCTGGAAGAGAAGATTCAACTAGAGTTGTTGAGGTTTGGAACTTAAATTTTCAGTAGATGATAGTAAGTTAGTAACATCTATTAAATAATTAAATGGCCCTTAAAGGCTAATACATTTGAAGAAGGAAAGCCCCTCATACCAAAAACACAACACTCCCATGCACTAGGATTTAAAGCAATTATATTCTTAGGCACTTGCAGCTTATATACTACTATTGGTGCTTGTTAATTTGTATGTTTAGTCTTTTTTAAATAAAAAAAGATACAGTATGTGCGTTAAAAAAAAAAAAAGTAACAGTTCAGCATCAGAAATAAAAATTTAGGTCATTTTTTTGAAGTTACCATTGTGAAAGAATATGTTATGAGAGGTCAAAAAGAGTGAAAATTTTAAAATATAAAAATTGGATTCTAGAATCCCTTTATGTATGCATAGATATAGATAAAGAAGTTAATGAATTATGTGAGTTTTGTGAAAAGCTTACTCATCAACAGATGTGGCAGTTTCAAGGTTGCTGATCCCAATTATTTATATATAGAGAAAAGATAATGCTCACGGGTTTTTCTTTTTTTATGTGAATAGGCTTGGACAGCCAGAGATGCCTTATTTTTAAAAAAATAAAATAAAATTGTATATCAGTGAAAAAAATGATATATTTATCATTTTAGATTTAGTAGCTCCCTTGAGGTGGAAAAAATGAATAGCTTGAGTGTTTGTTGTTTTGTGGACTTTTTGAGGTGTTCTTCACCAACTAGTCATTGGAATTTTGATTGAAGTGTTCACAATATTCAGAAATGAAATGATGATCATGTTTGAGAATAATAATATATATAATGTGGTCCCTCAGCCTCAGCATGTCCAATGCCTAAAGGTACGTACTTATTTTCCCAATTCCCTGAACTTACGTTCTTAGTTGCTTCCTTCTTGTCTCTGGTTTTCTTGGTCAAAGATCAGATCATTTACAATCATAACCAAAGAAAATAAAGAAGCAATTCAGGGTTATTAGCCATAGCCAACCAATTCTCTAACAAAATAGAGTTTGCCATATTTAGGTGGAACACAACAGAGTTTTCCATTGACTTGTCAAGTTATAAGCGAATAGGCAACTGGCATTTGTGATTAGAAAATCTAATGAACGAGCAATGGTGTGTGTGGCCCATTGAAACAGCCGTACTAGGAGACCACACAGTAACAAAATCATCATTTGAAATTCAGTTACTATAGAAAATCATTTTTTAATTAATTAGTATTAATCAGTATTACAACTTCGTACTGTTGTAAGGCTTCCTTAAAGGAAATGAAAAGATTATATATATTTGCTCTTTTTTTTTTTTTCTTTTAGTTTGCTAAGAATAGGTGCATATGTTAAACAATTATTGGACAAATACAATATTATTTTATGAGTTACTATTGCCTCTAATAACATATTTTTTTAATGCAGTTAATTACTAGAGTACCACATACCTGAGAGAATAGAGTATATAGCATTTCTTTTCCCTTTTTCTTTGTCATGCAAGGAGTACCATATAGTTTTTTTTTTAAAAAAAATAACTTTAATGATGGTATGCGGTATAAAAAAAATGATGGTCGGTGTTATACTAATTGTTGATTGAGAGTTGAAAGCTATCCTATAAAGAGTTATTATTCTTCGTGTGAGTGAGAATGGATTGAATCCAGTTTTTGACAAGCTGGTATGCACATATTTGGTCGTGTGCATTGTGCTGGAACAACTCACCCCACAGTAACAATTCTATTTTGTTATTTATACATGCATGATGCATTGCAGACCACAAGAAAGGATACTACCCACGTAGTCAAACGCTCTGTTCATGACAATTCTATTACATGATATTAACATATAATTCCACCTTACATTTTTGTAAAGTGCCTTCATTTTTGTCCATTCTCAGAACCACCAACAGAAAGAAAATCTCTTCATTCTCTCTCTAAACTATTAGGCCGGTGTTAGTCTGGAATACAAAAATTAGATGAAACTTTTCTAATAAATTTTATTATTACATTTTAGAGTTTAATTTTAGTGTGCTATAAAATTTTTTACATAATTATCTAATCAGATTTACATCAATTAGTTGTTTTAGGATATGACAATACCTGAGTAAAAGTGCATGAAAATTAAGTTCTTACTTTTATCCATGAAATTTATTCAAAATCACAATGAGACTACTGAAGGTTGAAAATATTTTAATCACTTAATAATTCCACAAAATCACTGGTTTGGTATTTTTTTTTTGTTGACAAGATAACAAAAAAAGAAAGGAAAATAGGCTGTAGGACAACTAGCTAAACAAAACAAGACTGGTCTATGTCTTGTTGAAGAAGAGCTCTGAGATCATCCCAAGGTTGAAGCCAATCAGCATGATAGATTCCATTACATATAGCAAATTTTGTGAAAGTGTCCGCTACTCTGTTTGCAGTGCGTTGAATTAACACTATCTCAACTCTCCATTTGAGATGTAAAAGGTCCTTAATTCTTCCAATCAAGCAGCTTGTGTCATTGAATGAAGTCATGATAGAGTCATTTATAAGAATGAATGCCTCATGACAATTCGTTTCACAGAAAACATCTTTGTAATCAAGCTCACTAGCTAGCATCAACCCTCTCCAAATGGCGAAGAGCTCACCCTGAAGTACACTGTGGTGATGAATTATACCAGCACATCCATGTTGCCAATCTCTGTTAGAATCCCTAATAACACAACCAAAACTAATCAAGTCTTCATTGCCCATCTTGCTAGCATCACAGTTCACCTTAATTGACCCTTGAGCTGGCGGATGCCAATTCAGGTTAACTGAATTAAAAGTTAAAGACTTAGACATGGAGAAAGCTTTATGTAGTTCCCGTTCTGAAAAATCAACCAGAGCCAGTACCTTATCTGGGGTCCATTGGTCAGCTGGATTAAAAACTGAATTATTACGATATTGCCGTATCCGCCATAAAGCTAAAGCAAACAGAAAGGGATTTTGTTTCATCCCGTGTATGATCCACTTCTGGATATCTAGATTGGTGGAATCGAAACCCAGTCTACGCCAAATATCAAGGGAAAAGGGACAATCTCGAAGACAATGAAGAGAGGTTTCGGAATGAATGTTGCATCTGGAACAAATATTCGAAGGGATCAATCCACGCCTAGAACGAAAAGAAGCAGTCGGAAGAGCTTTATGGAAACTAAGCCACATAAGTAACTTGTACTTTTCAGGGCATTGCAAACGCCATAGCCATAACCAATTCGAGTTAGAGTCCCAATTAACCTTCCGCTGACAGAGCCAATTATAACCAGAGCTAGTAGAGTAAATCTTGGAAGATGAAGCATTCCACAACCATCTTGGATGAGGACCTGATTGCATGTTCGGGTTATAGAGGGAGATATTTTGATACACCTCCTGAGGAATAATAGAAGATAATCGATCAAGATTCCAAGATCCATTCACCCAAATGTCTTGAATGGTTAATTGCGTGTCAGAGATGTGGACAAAGGGCAATAAATCAGCAAGTGTCCCATCCAATGTCCATTTATCGTACCAAAATGATTGAGATATGCACCATGAGAAACCATCTTTTAGAATAAGAAATGCTTTATATATACTCTGCCAAATCGGTGAAGAACCTGAAAATGACAGAGTTCTGAAAACCGGACCGGACCGGCCAGTTCGACCGGAAAAATCGGGAACCGATCCTTTGTTCGGTCCGGTTCACATGTAAAAATCGGTTGACATCAGACCGGTCAAAAACTGTGAACCGGTCAGACCGAACCGGTTTTTTTGCATTTTTTTAATTGAAAATTAATAATATTATATTTTAAATAATTTTATAATGATTTTAAATTATTTTATTATATTTTTAAGTGAACGGTCCGACCTCGGTCGAACCTCTAAACCCTTGAACTAGTCAGTCCACTGGTTCAGTGACCGGTCCGGTTCTCTGAACCTTGGTAAATGAAGAAAAAGGTATCTTCCAAGGTGGATGACAAGTATTTACTTCTGAATAGTCTCACCCAAAGCTTGTCATGAGAGTGAAACATATGCCAAACCAGCTTGCCCAAAAGTGCTACATTAACGCAGCCAGGGTTCCGAATATCTAATCCATCAAATTTCTTTGGAGTAATAACCGTATTCCAGTTTACAAGGCTCAGACCTCTTTCATCTACCAGACCTTTCCAGAGAAAATTTCTTAAGGTTCTAGAAATCTCATTGCAAATACTAGTAGGAAGAAGGCTTACCTGCATATTATAAACTGGCATAGCTGAGGCTACAGAGCTAATGAGACAAAGACGTCCAGCTCTATTAAGAATTCTACCTTTCCAACCAGCCAGTCGGCTTTTGATTTTATCCAAGATTTCGAAAAAAGAAGCTCTTCTAGCTCTGGAGTGGTGCAAATTGACCCCAAGTACTTTCCCAAATCCGAGTGAAACGAATAGAAGAAATATCAGAGAACATCTCCTTTCTTCTGTGGCTGACATTCTTCGAACATAAAGTCTTTGATTTGTCCAAATTAACCTTAAGACCAGAAGCTTTGCAAAAAATATCTAGAGCATTCATAATCAGCTTAACTTGAGACTTTCGAGCCTTGTAAAAGAGAACTGGTTCGGTATTTTAGTGTTTAAGTAAATTTACTAGGGTGAGTTTTCAAAAATATTAGTTCAAAAACCATTAACAAAGCAACAAACTAGTCATCACTTTGGGAATTGTTGTCACAACTCACAAGCACAGTGAGTGTTTTCCTTTTCCAGTATCATAGCATAATTAATAAATTAACAATTTGTAAAGAACAAAGGAACTATTTTTTTTTTTGGTAACACAAAGGAACTATTTTAATTTTTTTTTGGACAGAGAACTATTTTAATTTTGATCACAAATTAATATTTGATGAAATGGACCAACGCAGGTTAGTCCAGTCTGCTATGATCAAGAGGCCATTCAAAACAAAAACTTGCACGTTTGTTCTGGACCTCTAACCAGAAAACATCCGCTCCAGTATTATCCAACAGTAAAAGGCAATTTTAGTAGTTAAAAGAAAAACAAAAAACAAAAAAAAAAAAACAAAAGAATGAAATTTCGAGGAAATGTGAGTGAAGCATAAATGGGCCCACTTTGAAATTGGCAGTTTCAGTTGGTGTCGGTTATCCTTCCCAGTTTCCTTCTCAATAATTTTTCTCACTGCCACTGCCCTTAAATCTTAGAAGTTAGAATAACTCTTACGCTGTTACCTACCACACACACACATTCTCACTCACTCCCTCATTCTGAGAAAATCGGGTGATCGCGATGGAGCTGAGGGCGCTGGGCAACACTGGCCTCAATCTCAGCTGCGTTGGCTTCGGAGCTTCCCCTCTCGGCAATGTCTTCGGCGATGTTCCTGAGGAAGAGGCCATTGCTTCTGTTCGTCTCGCTTTTCAATCCGGCATCAATTTCTTCGACACTTCTCCGTATCCCTCTTCTCTCTCTCTCTCTCTCTCTCACACGCACACACACACACATTTCCCAAATCCACCTTCTAATTACTCTAGGGGAAAAATTTAGGGGGAAAATTGATGTTAAGAAGATACAAAAAAATTCACATCGAAAAAACCTTTTTATTATTATTATTATTATTATTTTTTTGGGATGAATTTGAAGGTATTATGGAGGGACGGTGTCGGAAAAAGTGCTGGGCAAGGCGTTGAAAGCTCTTGGTGTTCCGAGAAATGAATACATTGTATCTACCAAGTGCGGGCGATATAAGGAGGGATTTGATTTCAGTGCAGAAAGAGTTACTAGGAGCATAGAAGAGAGCTTGCAAAGGTTGCAGCTTGATTACGTTGACATATTGCAATGCCATGATATTGAATTTGGCTCTTTAGATCAGGTGCCTTGTTTGCTTGCTCACTCTTATGCTTCTAATTTTATTTGTGCTTGTTATGAGTTATGACTATGATTGACAATTGTTTTTTGGCTTTCTTCTCAAGATAGATTGTGAATGAAACGATTCCCGCCCTTCAGAAGCTAAAGGAAGCAGGAAAAACTCGTTTCATTGGCATTACGGGACTTCCTTTGAACGTTTATACTTATGTGCTTGATAGAGTTCCCCCTGGATCTGTGGATGTAATACTATCATACTGTCATTATTGTATCAATGATTCCACCTTGGAGGATTTGATACCCTACCTGAAGAGCAAAGGTGTTGGTATTATCAATGCTTCTCCGCTGGCAATGGGGCTCCTCACCGAGAGTGGTCCTCCACAATGGCACCCAGCTTCACCTGCACTCAAGGTGTGATTGTTTTCGTGAGTAAATAGTATTGATTTTGTTGTGTGTTTTGATTGTCATTAAACCATTATTCAGTTCAAATTAGGTCATGGAAAAGGAGTCTTTAATTTGAGGTTGGAATTGTGATCTTACCTGAAAACTTCTTTTTTGCAAGTGTTCAGTTTGATTTCAGAACTAAATCAGTACACATGTATGTGTTTAGACAGGGGAGGGAGGGAGGGAGAGAGAATATAGAACTTAGTATGACCCTTTTATAGGATGATGATGCATTTTCACTGTTTGACAGAATAGGGAATTATCTTTTATATGTCTGATCATCCAAGTACTGTACTAGTGAATGATTCTCAAACTTCTTTGAGCTACATCTGTTCTGAATCTTTGATTTTTGCTTACAATCTGGTACATCTTTTGCCGCACCTAAATTGCTTCTATGGCTTCCACTTTGGAACTTTGCAGTCTGCATGTCAAGCTGCTGCTGCCTGCTGTAAAAAGAAGGGGAAAAACATTTCAAAGTTAGCGATGCAGTACAGCTTGTTAAATAAAGACATCACAACAGTGCTTGTTGGCATCAAGTCTGTTGAACAGGTTCTGCTTCATAATCTTCCTGAATTTTCACATTTAATTGTATATCCCTGTATCATGAATGCATATTTATCGTCAGTATAATGCATGAAACTTGCTGTCAGGCTCTTTTAAGGCTTGTTCAAGAAAATGGCTGTTTCTATTCGATTTGCATCCTCTGTAAAAATATGCAAATATGATGATGACCATTGACCTGCACACTTAGATGAACATGTTCAAATTTTAATACTGAGTTCAGGGGATTTTTTATGAAACGTTATCAGTAAATTTTCTACTTTAATGATGACCAAGAAAACTATTAACCAAAAGCTCTGCAACTCATTATTTGTGTGTGTCCATTTTACATGGTAAATGAGCTTGGAATGCAATTTATCATGTCAATGCAGAATAGGAACTTGCTAATACAAATAACCTATTCTAACTGGAATTAATAAAACTAATCAGGTGGAACAAAATGTTGCTGCTGCAAGAGAACTAGAAACCTCTGGGATTGATCAAGAAGCTCTGGCAGAGGTTGAAGCCATTCTAAACCCTGTTAAAAATCAGACATGGCCTAGTGGGATCCAGAAGAGCTGATGTTTTCTCTGACTGGAATTGCCATTAAGGAATCTCTTTACTCCTTTTAAGAGAAATATCTCAGGTAAAGGTCCACCACCAAAATCATTTGTCATTTATCATCTATGTTTCCAAAGCACTTGATGTCAATTCTCTAGTTCTGGAGAATTAGTGCCCCATAGTAACCAGTACATGTGTGTGCTTTATCATAGCTTTAAATTTTTAGTTGCAAGATTATCTTAACCTTTCTTGTGTTTGTTTTGTCTTTGCACTTCAATCCAAGGCTATTAACAGTGTTAATAACATGGGGTTAAATTTAGCTAATAACCTGCCGTCAATTTAATCAATGACTCCATGATTTCATGTCCAAAAAAAAGATGCAATACCGGGTCAACAGTGAATTCAGTGTAAAACCATAACGTCATTCATATACAATAACGAAAAATGACACATGAAACCACGATTCGCATTTTCCCAAGGCGAAAACAGTAACATGGTTTATCCCTTTATGTGCTTTGTAATCAAATGTACACGTATCATCCAATGAGCAATTTATCTGCAAATGGACTCTATCTACATATCTAACCATTAAAACTATGGAAATAATATAACAAAGGATGATCCACTAAGGAGCTCCACTAAGGAGCAGCAATCTGCTGTAATGGACGCCAAGCAATATCGTTGTCATTTGTGTGGCCTACAAAAATGAAGTCGACACAATTCTTCCAACAACCGTGGTTATATGGGTTTCTGAATCGTCCATCAGCACCACGAAGATACTCATATCGCTTCAAATTTGCTCGTTCATTTGTTGTCAAATTTCGAGCTATCTGCAATATTACAAATTTATGAACATGAAAAGGCATTCATTAACTTGGAAACTACATCTGTGCATGTGTGTGCGTATGTATGTGTGATGCTTTTATGCAAATTTTGTACATTTCAAAGGCTTAACGTTTGACAAGCATGAGATGTGCCCCTTAACTGAATGCCCCAACGAATCAAATAAATGAATGAATAATAGAAAAATGACAAGATACATTGCTTTTCCCACAAATCTCATTTTCAATATGATTACTATAAAAGAAAACACAAAAAATAAAGAGATCGGGTGAGTATAGCTTATGCAATCACCATGGAAGCCTGTGTTATTGTCAAGCTTGTAGCGGCAAGGAAAATAACAGCATCGATCACCAAAAAAATGACAACACCTGGATGGTTAACTAACACGTGATGAATCCATGTTTCATCTGCCGAAAATGCTGGTATAGATGTCCAAATTCCTGTCATGGAAACAACTCTTTTATCTAGTTCAAGTGCAATGATAAATTACAGAACTTCAATGTGTAGGACAGTGCAAAAGAGTTCTTCAAACGTACTTTGAATTGCAATGGCACCAGAGAGTAAAGAGGTCAAAGTTCCCATGCAGATGAAAATGAAGAAATCCCTCTTGTTACCCTGCAAGATGTATATGTATATGTATATTACGGCTTGCATGACTAGTACCAATTTTAAAAATAAAAGCAAATTTAACGAAAGAGGGAAAGGGAAAAAACAGATCAAGCACTATATAATATAAGGGGGAAAAATAGAGTCATTTATCATTTCAAGATATATTACAAGAATGCTATCTCTTAAATGGGACTTCAATTCAACACGCTACAGTTTGAATTTTCACAAATATATAGGAGAAGCAATGCCCATATTGTAAACTTGTGAAGTGAAATCAACAACATTGTTTTCTACATCTGAACACGAGTCTCATTATAACAGTAAACACATTTTTGTACATTTTTTTTTCTTGTAAAAAAAAATTCCCAATCATGTAAATTGACTTTTATTTTTCTATATTCCAGTAGAACATTTGAAAACAAAAAAGGAGGGAAGGGCGAAAAACAAAAGGAGCATCTTATTTCCAAATCAAACATGTAACACTGTAAGGAAAAAATCAATGGTTAATTCATCTCCTTAAGTAGGACCCCTCCCCCATAAGAAGAAGAAAAGAAAAGAAAGAAAGAAAAGAGAAGAAGACATCTGGCATAAGAATGCACTTTTGTTCTACTGAGTAAGAATAACCAACTATAAAAAACAGAAAATAATAGAATAGCACCCCTTACCTTTCCCACACAATTAGATATCCATGGACAGTGATGATCAAACTGTTCCACACAACGCTTACATGTAGGGCAATGCTTGGATCGGATAGGCCTTATTATCTGGTGATACAATTTGAAAACACTGGATAAGTGACAACTTATTTTGAAATAAGGAGAGACTTCAAATTCTCAAAAGCTGCATATCATGTAAACCTTGCAGGTAGGGCAAAGTTGAGACCAATTTCCCGCCCAAACAGAGGAACTATTCGTATCAATATTCAGCAATGGATCCTGCAGTAAGCATACAAAATGTAACATTCAGATATTTTACAGTACAAAGAAAAACAGAAAATACATCTATATGAAATCAAAAGGTAAAATTACAGCAAAATTATAGGAGTTGTAAAAAGCATTTCATTCCATGCAATGCACAGAAATCATGTTCAAAGATTACCATTGCTTTGGCTTGGGAACAATATTCACTAACAAGAAAAAGTTTTCGCATGATAGTCATAAAAGGTATTCATACCTCTGCATTGCCACCCATATCTCCTGCACGCTTGATGTAACCAGGATCCTTACTGCATACAGTTGAAATTACATCAATGATGATTAGTCTAAATGTCATCTCCAGAAAATATTTCTGATATATCTCAGGGCATACAGTAATATAGGCAACAGAGAGAATTGAACCTACCTAATGGGGCAACACGTAGTAGTTGTAGAAATGTAGTTATGTCGGGACAGTTTAAATGATTTGTCTATGGTAATATAATTTATGATATTAAACCACAGCATTCACGGATCCAAGTAACAGCCCCACTTAGTTGAAAATGTGTGGTCGTTTATGTTAATGTGTGGTTTTAGATAACTAACTGCAATCATTGTGACAAATATATTGCATGAATATGCACAGAATACAATGTCATTAGCATTTAAACTATTAATCCAACGTCATGAAAATAATCGGCATGGACATATCAAAAAGCCAGAAGATCCAAAGAATGAATGTGAAATAGCTATCTGCAGCTTATTTAAATCATTAAATATATGAGGAAAAAGCACCTCCGAAGTAGAGATCCGAGCTTAAATTCTAAGGCTAATGTACGACACTAGTAAACGTAGCATATCCACATCATATAAAATTTCTTATATTTATTACCTTTCAATATAGTTCACTACTCTTCTACATATTATATCCTAAACACGTCTCATGAGGTAATCATATCACACACAAAAGAAGGAATCCATGACAAAGAAAATTACCTACTACACCTATAAAACATAATCAGGGAACCAACTGCCAGAGAAAGAGCTGTCCATGCCCAAAGTCCAACAACAGCAGTAATCTTTATAAGACCAGGAGCTGGCACAAATGAGAAAGATTCAGCATGTCATCTTTATAGAAAAACAAGTAATATATTTGTGCATGTGTGCATTATATGTTAGTGCATTGCGCCTCTGATACGGAAAAATCGCACACAATTCAAAGTACCTGTAACAACCGAGTTGATGAAAAGAATCATACAAAAGACTATAACACACAATAAGACGGGAGCATAGCCAACTTCTGTCAACTTCCCACCACATGTTTTGTCTTGTTTTCTATGTGCCCGTAGTTGATTAGACTGCAAACATATAAATAACCACTATAATCAGTTACAGGGGTAATACAATCATAATTGTACAAACAAAATGCAACAGGGCACCATTCCCATGTAATTTCTATAAGCATAATTTGCCAGTTCACACTATTGCATTTCTCTAATTAATTTAGCAATTTCTGACAGATGCAACCCTCCCTGCATCTAGCCAACTTCGGAACAGATAAAAGAAAAATCCTAGACAATAGGAAAAAAATTCAACAACCCAATAATTCTTTTTACTCTTTAGCACCTTAATACTGAGTTCCTTTCAGTTGGAAAGTAAATCAATATTAAACGAATCCCTGGTCAACTGAAGATTATTGTTCAGGTTTTCCTATTAAACAAATTTGTATATTTTACTACTTACAAATCCCTGCATTTTAAGATAGAGAAAAGGAAAAGTAACAAAATTAGCTTTCACTACTTTCATATTTTAAAATATAAATAGGAAATTGTCTTGAACAATCAATTAGCAAACAAAATTATGGCAAGGCACCACTCCAGTTGACATGCACATAAACCTATGTGTACATCTGCCTGTGATCCCCTGCACTCAGCTAAACTAAATTAAATTATTAATTACCACAGTTCTCATAGAGAAAGTTCCTAAGAAATACACAACCAATGACCTCATCACTACAATGTTACGTACAAGGAAAAGGGCGACATGCCGATGACCTTTATCATGTGCAAGCTGCACTGGAGTGCTTCCAGCATTGTCCTTCACTGTTAGTTCTTCTTTGATGCCTGCATGTACAAGCACAGCACAGACCTCCGAAAAACCTCTTAATGCAGCCCAGTGCAACGGAGTGCAACCTATACCAGTATCATCACATATTAACCAGATAAAAAAAATGACCAACAAAACAGTAAACAAAACCATATCACTAATTGGTTCTGAAAACATGATATCCATAATAATGCAACCTTGTAATAGATATATGTTTATACACAATAATAGAACATTTTCTCTTTGGAAACTATTATCCTAGCAAAGCCTGTATAATGCACACTACCATAAACATTGATCTATCATAACTGCTGCCCTCATAGGTGATATCTCATCTTGGCATCAAATAGAATGACTTCAATATATAGCAATGCACAAGTCAGGGTTTATACAAATGCATATAGCAATGAAAATCCATCTTGTCATGCCATATTGTTATACCATCTTTATCTTGTCTCCTTTGACTAGCATCTCTGAAGAGAAGCAATCTTACTGTATCAACAAATCCCTTATATGCAGCCCTGATCATAAGAATGAAGAATTTGATAAACAAAGTGAACATAATAATCAGCATCTTCAATGTAACTAGTTTTCTGAAAATGCAATCACTTAGAGCAGGCTTCAACAATATGACATATTACACTTACAAACCTAATCAAAACTCTCAAAAGCACAGGGAGATCTCATTCCAAGCAATTAATTAGCACGAGAGTAGAATTAGACTTTATCCAAAGTATTATCTGAATTTTGCAGTTAAATAACCAGTTTAATGAGGGTATTAACATATTATTTTGAAAAAAAAAAAAGAAACCGATGGAGGAATTACAAAGCTGACAACCAATTATGCAACAAGAAGTTTTTTTTTATATGTGTGTGTGTGTGTAGCAATCAAAAGCTTTGAGACATACCAATGAAGAGGACTCCTTCCATCATTATCAGGCACGTCAAAATCAGCATGGTACTTTACAACAATGTGATTTAAGAAAGCTGTTTGTCCATATTGTGCTGCAAAATGAGCTGCCTACACAACACACTTAACTATCAAAATAGCACAATACTGGAAACATATATTTAATTTTACACATTTTGAGGAAAAAAGTGATTGTTTGTATAAATTTAAATATAGCAACGTCAATCAAGTCTGATCACCCAGACACCGAACTCATATCCCACTCCAAATTTGAATTCAAGAATTACTTCGACAAGTGGTAGGTTGGGTGGATCCAGGGTTTTGGTTAAATGGGTATGGATTGTTGACCCTTGGTCCTATGCTTAGAGCTTCAAATACCAAAACACTCACTGGTTGCATTGTCTCAATAAATACCCGAGTAAAGTAAAGTAAAAACCCTTCACCTAGCTTCTTTCAACCAACGCATAATGCTTAAGATCTAAACTAGCCTAAATACTAGTATATCACTTCAGGTGAAAACTTCATATCCACATTGAGGTATTCCATAGAGGACAAAATTGGGTATACAGGTGTTACTAGGGTATAATGATTTGAATATTAGCACCTCTTAGAAAGCAGCTGCAGGTGAGTAGAAATTAAGTAACTAATTCAATTTCAATATGGATTTTGAACGAATGTTAATTTACAAATAAATAATCAATAACCAATAAAAAACACATAAAATATACCCGATATCCATTTATGTCTATGGCTTCAACCCGAGCTCCATTCTCCAAGAGCACGTCAGCAGATGGAATGGCACCCCGAACTGCCGACCAATGCAATGCCGTTTGTTGATTGTGGTCAACAGCATTCACATCAGCCCCGTGCTTCATACATAAGCAAACAACAACCAAGCAAATTTAGACCTCATTCAACCCAAAATTAATGCGATTATTCCCCAGGACACGAAATGAGAATAAAAGGAATATTAATAATACCTGAATGAGATAGTGGGCAATTTCATGGAAGTTGTTAAGGCAAGCCCATTGAAGAGCGTAGTAGCCATTACCATCGGGAACGGTAACAGAGGCACCGTCATGTTCAACGAAATTCCTCAATTTTTCTAAGTCACCGTAGGTGGAGGCAGTGTAGACGTCGGTAATTGGAGGGTGCTGGTAAGTTTCGTTGGGTTTGGGGTCCGACGATGTTACCACCTCGATCTCCGACGACGCCATTTAGGGTTTGGGTTCGGGTTTTTGTCAGCTAAACCTAAACGATTCGTATTCCATTGGGATTGCGGGGGGAAAAAAAGGAAAAAAAAAAAAGAGAAGAAGAAGAATTAGGGCTTGAAAAGGGTCAAGAATCAAGATTGGAGTGCGAATAAGAATTAGGGGTTGAAACTTGAAAGGGTCAAGATTGGGGTGCGACCGTGCGAATCAGAATTGGAGGAATCGGAGTAGAAATTGATGATTGGTTTGTTGGTAGTGTGAGAAATCGAAGGAGAGAGAATCTTGTCCTGTTGAGTTGGGTTAGGTTCTTTCACAAGATTCTTCTCGCAATGACTAATGACGGCTAACCTCCCCCAATTTGCCCAAAGCTTCCAAACTTCCTTTCTTTTCTTTTTGTAATGATAATGATAAATAAATTAACCAAACAAAACATGAAAAAATAGGATTATTAGTCAAACTAGTTCCTAAAATAAAAAAGTGAGTCATTTTCTAAATTCCTTTTAATTAATTAAATTAGTTCTCAAAATTTTAAAAATTAATTAAAAAACTAAGGAGACAATTACGTAGCACTATTCATTTTATATTGGTAATTACCATTTTACCATTTACCAATAATGAAGGAGAAGTACGGAGAGAAAGGAGTCTCCACTCTCCAGTGTTGAGTTGCGACTTGGGAGGTCAGTTTATCTATGGCAGCCGTCACTACCAGAGCCATAGCCATGGCGGCTACCAGCTCCTGCTCCACTTTGATAACGAAAAGTCCATTACTGGTGAAGCACAAGCTTCTTGCTCGGAATGCCCTCAACCTTCGTCTTTCCTCTTCCAAGAGGTCTTACTCTTACACCTGCAGCGCCATCTACAACCCCGACGTTCTCGTCAAGGAGGAAGGCCAACCTCAGACCCTTGATTACAGGGTTTTCTTCCTCAACAAATCTGGCAAGAAGGTTCTTTCTTCCCCCTTTTCGATTGTTGCTTTCGTGTACTGTAATTTTCGGTTATGATTGGAACTAGAGAAATGTCATCCCGTGCCCTAACAAGTTAGTAACGTTTATCTGTCACTCATTTTTGCATTTTATGGAACATTCTCTGATCAGTTGAAAGAATTGTATTAGAAAAGCAGTGGAAACTGAAAACCCTTTTTCCTTGTTGAGCGTTTCGTTGGAATGTTTGGCATGTGCTTGTAGCTTCTGTGTTTTGACTTTTGACTGATCAAAATGAAGATGTTGAAGAGTAATGGTTTTTCATTTAGTGATTGGTCCATTATTGTTTTGTAATCAACTGAATTACAGTAAGTAAGTAAGTAAATGAAGAGAATATGCTAACATAATCTCATAACTATTGAATGCCAGAGATGATTAAGCCCGCCTGTGATATAGTCATGGACTTGCATGAACTATCTTATTGACTTTCTTCAAATTCTGAGTTCCTACTTTTCTTTTGCTAGGTTAGAAGCTCCAATTGATTACTTGAGCCTGAGTGATTCTGGTTTTGTAGGAAAAGAGAAAGAAGGGTAAAAAGGTTTTGGAAAGTAAAATATAGACTATTATTTTTTTGAACCCCTTCCCCTCCTTCTCTTTCCCTTCTAAAATGGAAATTATGAACACGATTGCTTTATTAAGGAGCTTGTTATGGGATAGTGACAACCAATTTTTATGAACTTCAGATTTCTGAAGCTAGTTGAGATTAATGCCATTCATGTGTGCTTCTTTTTGGCATTTTTATTTACTTTCCAACTTTTCTCAGTGAAATAAAGAAATCAATGGCACATCACCTTGAACGAGTTAAATATCATATTGGCCCTGAAATTTGGGGCAACGATCAAATTGGTCCCCGAAATTTAAATGTTATCAAATTGGTCCTTCACTTTTATAAACGTGACTCATATTGGCCCTTTTAAGGTTGTCCGTAAAAAAAACGCTGATTTGGTCGTTAATTGTCCATGCTGAACTCTAATAAAACGATGTTGTGATCTGTTCGTGCCTATAAAGTACCAAAATGACGTAATTTGAGAGTGAAAGAAGTTAAAATCTATTTTTCAATATGTTGTGTGAGAAAGATTTTAACTTTCTTCAACCTTAAACGACGTCATTTTGATACTGTGATGACGCGAACAGATCACGACATTGTGTTTATTAGAGTTCAGCGTGAACAATTAACGGTCACATCATCATTTTTTTTACGGACAATCTTAAAAGGGCCAATGTGAGTCACAATTGAGGGACCAATTTGATAACATTTAAATTTCGGGGGTTAATTTGATTGTAGCCCCAAATTTCAGGGGCTAATTTAACTGATAGGAATTTGGAAATGTGAAACATCTTGTATGACTAGATATGGAAAGAAGAATGTTGTAAGAATGAGTTGTACCCTTGTACCCACTGAAATGATTTATGTGAAATATGCAGGTTTCTCCGTGGCATGATATTCCATTGCGGTCAGGCGACGGTGTCTTCAATTATATTGTTGAAATACCAAAGGAATCTAATGCAAAGATGGAGGTTGCAACTGACGAGTTATATACTCCCATAAAGCAGGATACCAAAAAGGGAAAGCTTCGATATTATCCGTAAGATACAAATTTGGAGTGGTCTTGCTGTTTCTCTTATGCTTTATAGGTAGTCTTTTGGTTCGGTGTTTCAATTACTGCTCAATTTGATCTGATATCCTGGACCTAATATAATTACAATTCTGCTGTTTAAAATTTAAGAATAAATCACCAATATTGCCTCCGAAGTTTTGAGAGCTTAGGTTAATTTCAAATGTCCTGGGGTCTGTCTTCTTGCTATTATATATTTCCATAAATCTATATAAGAATTTCAATACCCATTGCCCACCTTTTATAATTAGCCCTGCTCCCAAGATGAAGCATATGTTTTGCATAATCTACAGCTATAACATACATTGGAACTATGGCTTACTTCCTCAAACCTGGGAAGACCCATCTTATTCCAACTCCGACGTTGAAGGAGCATTTGGAGATAATGATCCAGGTAGTCCATTACTTGCTACCATAGATTTGATATTTTAACAAATATTTTTCTAAGTCCAAAACTTGTGAAATTTTTAATCTGCAGTTGATGTGGTTGAGATTGGTGAATGCCGGAGAAAGATAGGTGAGGTTTTGAAGGTCAAACCCTTGGCTGCATTAGCTATGATCGACGAAGGAGAACTTGATTGGAAAATAGTTGCAATCTCATTAGATGATCCAAAAGCTTCTTTTGTGAATGATGTTGACGATGTTGAAAAGCATTTTCCTGTGAGCTCTACTACTATACTTAATACTATGTCATGATTTATTTCTTAAGTTTCTTCTCGGTCATTTAGTTGTGCGTAACTGTAACAGGTAATTCCAAAATTTCAAGTGTTTCATCAGGATCTAACATGGTAATTGTCTTCAGGGCACACTCACTGCTATTAGGGACTGGTTCAGAGACTACAAGATACCCGATGGAAAGCCTGCTAATAAATTTGGTCTTGGCAACAAGGCAGCAAATAAGGTATTCCATTACTTGAATCACTTGGTGGTGCAAATACCCCGTAAAATACTTTATGCTTTTTGAGCTTTATGTCATTAGGCATTAGTAGTATAGATATTCTCTTAAGTGAACCAGTTTTAGTTGTTTGGGGTATTCAAATATTTAAAAAAAATGCCTTATCAGCTGTATATATATATTTTTCCTAAATGATTTTTGCATCAAGGACTACAATGTGCGGATTCTATGAATAGTATAATGGTCTGGAAAAATAAAGCATTAACATGAAAGATAAAAGTGTGGCGTAGTGTTTTCAATATCAATATATCACGGTGAATGCCTTTCTTTTGGTCTAATTCTGTTATGAACTTAAACTTGGTGATCAGGATTATGCGCTTAAGGTTATTGAAGAGACTAACGAGTCATGGACTAAACTTATAAAGAGATCAATTCCTGCAGGAGAGCTGTCACTGGTGTAAATGCATTGGGGGATCTGTGATATTCTATACAGTTCTAAGCATGAGTTTGCAGTCAAGCACTTCTATTGAGCATCCCCTTTATATCTGTTCCATATCAATACTGGATTTGCTAGGCCTTAGTTTCAATATCAACTATTAAATGGATTCTACA
This sequence comes from Stylosanthes scabra, assembly GCA_036250425.1. NCBI lineage: Eukaryota > Viridiplantae > Streptophyta > Magnoliopsida > Fabales > Fabaceae > Stylosanthes > Stylosanthes scabra. The sequence goes on along the minus strand of JASCZI010060571.1, from coordinate 33,094 downwards.
TTTTTTGTTTTGGCTAGGCCTTAGTTTCATATCAATGCCCTTTACATCTACTGTATTCTTTTTTGAATTATAGTGAATAAGATAAATGGTTCTATCGTTCCATAATTAATAGTACAGCCGATTGTGGATGATGAAACAATTTTCTGATAATAAACAATTGAATTGAATTAGGCTTGGAAGAAACACATGACAAGATAATTTAAGTATGTAGCAAGACAAGAATAAACAAGGCCACTGGATGCAAATTTTGCTGGCTAAGTCAAGAATATGATACCGTTTACAGCGTATTGATAGCCACCGCTCTGTGAATACAAATTTAGGTTCTCCAGGTTCTTACGGTTTAACTTATTTCCCCCTAACCCATAAGTGTCAAGTATCGATTCGGTAATGAAAGATTTACATTTAAATAAACCAGATGTTACAAGCTCCCTAAACAAATTCCAAAAGTCAATTATATAAAAGTTACTACTCCAACAAAGATGAACTAAATTAAATTATTGATGCTCATACTATGGTCAAAAGTTAATGTTCCACCCTTGTCTCAAATGAAATCTGGTACAATACAAATTGACAGCATTTTCTATGCGAAGTACCAGCATTTTAAGTCCCACATCGCCCAACACATGAAATTTTTAGTTATCAAAATAGTATATGAAGCAACTCTTGTTGCTTGGCCAAAGCACGGAGCTGCGCAGTGAGCACAGAGCGAACTATTCTTTCGCCTTTTACTAAAGAATACCGTGTGCTCGCTGCAATTAGCAGCATACGATAATTTTTGGAGAGGAATCTTCTTATTGAAGGTTCCTCCTACAAATTCTAGTCTAAACTTTTGTTATATGACAAAACCTACTTTCGTGGTATTATTTTGTGAAGTTTTTGTTGGATAATTCATAATTATAGATTTAGATAGTCTGTGTTAAACAACACCTGGATCCAAAAATCAAAGCCTTCTTTTTTTTATTTCCGGTAAAAATCAAAGCCTATAAGTCATAATTTGAAATATATTATTTAATTAAATGTATTGCCATAATTAAATTAGGAAATAATAATTTCCTAGCAGTCTACGCCATTTTTGTTATACGTATACATTACCGAAAACATATTGAAGAGT
>JASCZI010060571.1:17716-31880 GCA_036250425.1 Stylosanthes scabra | reverse complement strand
GTTGAAGCATTAGCAGGTGCAGAGTTGAAGTGCTTGGTCGAACGTGTTGTTGTCGGAAGCTGCTTTAGGAATGAGACTGCAGTTGAGAAGGCGTGTAAGTGCTGAGTCTTTGAAGCGTTTGAAAGTAGATGCGGATGGAGAAGAGGGTGGTGGTGGGGTATGAGATTTGGTTTTGTGGTGGGAGAGAAAGAGCATTGCCGCCGTAGGTGCCATGGAAAATAATCAAAATATGATGGGAGTTAAAATCAATTTTGCGTTATTTATTTATAAGGAGGTGAGAGAAAGAAGCAGTGTATATTACAGGGGGAAAACTCATTCTGTGGGCATAACATTTCTTGGGGGTTATGGTTGTTAGGAAAACCATTGACTGCCCTTGGTATCATTTTCAATATCTTCCTATAATCTCTATTAATCTTTTTTTCAACAATTTTTTGGTGTCTATCTTCCTATTAACTGTTAATATACTTTTTCTGTTATAATATTATAATTTAAGAAAAGTTTCAAATATACCGGTATATCGATATATCTATAATCTGTAACAGTTAATCTTAATTAAAAGAAAATAAAAAATATATATAAATCAAAATTAACGGTTACAAATTACAGGTATATTGATATATCAATACACTGGTCTATTTAAAATTTTTTCTATAATTTAATTATTTTGTTAAAAAAATATATAAACCACCAAATAATCAAATACTTATTTTACTATTTCATTTTTTTGAACATGTTATGATATGATAAGATGACTTCAGCGAATGATACTACGCACTTAACAGCCTTGCTTTTCTTAAGGCCGCTGATTTCTTCTGCAACCTCTCTGTTTTAGTTTGATTCCATCCAGTGGCGGATGTAGGAGGGGGGCTGCATAGGCCATGGCCCCCCAAGTTTTTTGCAAAAATTTTGATAGTAATTAACCAATTATATTTTAATAATAAAAAATTCTACTTACACATCAAAATGAGCTACTAAAATCAGTCATTAGTCTATAATATATATTAGAATACAAAATTATATTAAAATAAATTAAACTATATATGTATTTTATATTTGAATATGTATTATAAAATGGTAGCTAATTTTGATGACTGATTTTAGTATATACCTAGAATAATTCATTAATAATATATGATATGATATAATATTATATTTTGGAAATAATTTTATATTGATAATTAAATTAAAATTCTAATATAAATATTATTTATCTTCAATAATCAAAAGTCTAATCAAAATATTTAAAAAGTGTTTAGTCAAAATATTTCTTCTTTAAAATTTTAAAATTATTAAGGGTGTTAATTAAAATTTAAAAGTCATCGCCAATATATGAAATTTTTTTTAATCACACTCCATTGTTCCACCGTTTCAATATTCTTATTTTTATTATGCCAAGTGTTAATAAAGATTGAAAAGTATTTAATATATTTTTTAATTAATTATTTGATTTGCTTGGTATTAATTCTCTTTATTTCAAGTACTATAATCATCAATGAATATTATATAAAATAGATTCATAAATAAAACGAAATATAAATTTTTTACTAATTATTTTTTGATTTACGTTGAAAAGAAAATTGTTAAAAAATTCTAACACATATTATATTATTAATGAATTTTATGAATAAAAAAGCTATTATGTAGCACTTTATTATTTAAAGATATATATATATATATATATATATATATATATATTATAATTTTTTGCCCCTCCATGATCATTTTCCTGGATCTGCCACTGATTCCATCATACCAATCCTCACTGCTGAGTGCTGATCTTGACTCTGACAGTGCACTGATTAAGTGATGGCTGCTTTTGCACATGTATCTTCATGCTTTATATATCATCTCATGTATTATATATATATATTTGTTTATGATGAAAACTTATTTGTCAATTCTATTAAACATATATATATATATATATATATATATATATATGAAAAATTTCAAGTATATCGGTGTATCGATATACCTATAATTTATAATTGTTGATCTTAATTAAAAAGAATAAAAATTATATATAAATCAAAATTAACGGTTACATATGACAGGTATATCGATACACCGATGTATTTAAAAATTTTCCATATATATATATATATTTTTTGGTGTCTTTTTTTTGACAAGTTGGTGTCTCTATTAAATTCATATATGTTAATGCAATACATATTTAATAAATGAAAGGATAGATTAATTTAGTAGGGTATTAAGAAGAAATAAAGAGTCATTTAACAAAAGCGTGTGACTAATTTTGCACAACTAACATGGATTGGATGGAGATAATGCTACTGCTTGATTTCTACTAATGAAAAGCAAAAACATGCTTACATTAATTATTAGAGAGAAGCAAAAAAATAATAATAATGCTATATTGCTATTTACACTTGCTACCACTATAATTGTGTTTGAATAGGAATAAAATTAAAGAAAAATTCAACATTCTTACGGTTTAGGAGGTGCTGTTTCTCCAGTCTTCTCTTCAACTGATGGCGCCTCAATCGGTGTTTCTCTGGTCTTCTCTTCAATGGATGGCGTCGGAAGTGGTGTTTCTCCAATCTTCTCTTCAGGCAATGGCGTCGGCGTGGTGTCTTTCCTTTCGCTTGTTGATGGTTGTGGCTGTGGCTGAGGAGGCTGAGACTCAGACTCACTATGTTCATTATACCTATCTACACTATGCATAAATATTCCTGCCACAATATCAAATTTATTTTTGTTATTACACTATCAGCATTGAATTGATGATAGAATAATCATAGATATTGCACTTCTTTAATAATGATGAGATTGTAGGAAATCAAGAGAAAGTTGCTTGACTAACCTATAAACCATATAGCAGCTGCTGGAAAAAATATGGTTGTTAGAATCAACGAAGTCGTTCTCCAGTTGTTGATACGATCCTGCATTACTAATATGTTCATAACTGAAATTGGAAGAAAAAAGAAGGAAAGAATCATTAGCACGCATGCCAACAAAGAACTAACCTGGACAACTCCAACAAGAGGCGAGGAAGGTACATCGCCGAAGATATGTATGGCAACAGTTGACATTGCCATGGATAACGGCCTCAAGCTTGGTTTGACACAATGGAGACATACATAATTCACAGGACCCTAATAAATATGTACAATAATTAAGAATATGAAAATTATTATGACATCTTAGTCCTCAGAGAGAAAAGAAAAGTAAAAGCAAGTACCTGAGTTGCAAAAACAAGTAGTTCGCCAATGGCGAAAAGCACGAGGAAGCCATACATGCTTCTGAATAAGAAGGCACCAATGCAAAATGCTCCACCAATCAATGTTGTCAGCGAGAGAAGCTGCAAACAGAAGTGTAAATCTAGTAGTATTTACAAGAAAACAAATATGCAATGCAGGGAAAATCACAAACAGGTATGAACAAGTGCCAGAATGTCCCTCTCTAAATCCAATACCAACCTTAAATGCATTTGATAGGGAGTTAGTCATGAAATCAAGAACCAAGCCTCCTGCTAACGTGCCCACTATTCCACATACAACTGTGATCCCTCCAAATATCATATCTGCATTAGTCTGCCAAGGTAAAATAAAATACCCTTATGCACGTTAAAATGCATAGAAGAAAGCCAGAAAGGAGAAACCGTGTAAATAAAAATTCGAAACATACATGTGGTCGTTACACAAACGAAATCTCACCATGTTATATATGCTATAACCAGCTTTGGGGCCCCAATATGAGTAAGCACCTATAACAAAGTTGTATGCTATGTAACCTGCAAATATTCGAGTCAAAAGCCGGAATGTAAGGTGATGGTGCTAAGGTCATATGTGAGTAAGGTGAACAAATAGCAGCTTCTGACATGAACTTAACAACAATACTAATTAAAGATAATGAAAGAAGTTGATGCATAAGTAAACTAGTAAGAAGAATAAGTACCTAGAACAGTGACGACAAAAATCTTCTCTTGCAAAAGTTCTTTCATATCTTTAAAAAAATGTGAGAACTGATTTGATATTGCAGGGCTTCCAGATTTTGACCTGAAATAAGACAAGAATCAACTCATTGTAATTTGAAATTCATAATGAATTTGTGTAAATTGAGAATAAGCGCATTGTTCTCACTTGGAAGGTTCACTCAAGATTTTATCTCCGACCTCTGCGCTCGAGGACAAGGACTCATCTTTGCCATTTGAAGCTTCCACATCTATCCATCACATAAGTAAAACGGTGTATGAAAAATTGAAGCAAGCCAACAAAACAGAAACCTACATTTTTTCACTTAATTGAAAAATAATAGGTATGTATCACTTCTACTAGGTGTAATCTGTGGACAGAAAATTGTTTTTAATCTTAAGATAGAGGAATGGTACTATATGAAGCAAATGAAATCTACTCCAAAACATAATGGCACCTTGAACTCTAGTGTCAGCGGCAAGCACCTTTGTTGAACCACCCGGAACCATACCTGCATCCACAAGTAGTTCAGAACTTCAGAGATGTGAATTATATTAAAAAAAATGATATAATATCAATGCAAGACAAATATGCACCTTTCAGTTGCAAAGGTTTCATAACGAATCCTAATATAGCAAATGGAAGCATTAAAGCAGCCTCCACCCAAAAAGCACAACGCCAACCAAAATGACTTCCAACCTGTTTACAAACAAAGGAAAGGTAAAATCAAAGAGAGCATGGAAATAAACATATTGATCATTTCTAAAGTAGATGTGTAAGAATGGTACTGCTACAGAGAGGGAGTTCAATTTTCATCTAAGTTTTTATTTATCTACAAGCCTAACATTTTACTTCTTTGTAATTAAAACAGGAAGCGTAGTTATCATTCTAAATTTATCACAAATCCACTGCTAACACCCATTTTTTTCCTTTACTTTTCATTCACTTCTCAAAATTCAGAAAGAAAATTTTGTTCGCCATCCTAATTTAAATGAAAGTTATCAAAACCAAAGGAAACTTACCACACCACCATAGACATACCCAATTGCATATCCTGCTGGGATAAACATGTAAAATATTGCAAGCCACACCGTTTTCTGATACACAAAACCAGTATAAGAAAATATTTCTACCAGAAATGAAATAGTTAACAAATGGAACTAACTACCAAGAAGGGTGAAGAAAACATTAGTCAGTTCTGTTCCATATAATTATATCTATAAACCAATTAACTGAATTTAGAAAATCAGACTAACATGCAACTGAAAAGATGCAAATAATAGCATTTACCAGGTATTTATGATCCACTGAATAATGTACATAATAGATTTACAGCAGAATTGTTGATGAGCATTCAATTAACTCAAAATCATCCAAAAGTATTGGTTCACAGTTGAATAATTACAAATATATCAGGATATATGAGCATGATAGACAATGGAGTTATTTCCCAGTCTGGAAATATTTAGTCATCAGATTAATCCAAGAGAAAAGACAAACCTGATCAGCTGGGGCACTGTCATCAATGAAAGGTGCTGCAAGACTTATAAATGAGGCTTCACCAACACCAACAAACCTACAGAGAATAATAAAAGCATAAGAACCCAAAAAGACATCTTACAATTACTACTATTATAAGAAATCAATACAATAGAAGCAGCACTTACATGCGACAGACTGCAATGGACCAGAAATTAAAAGAAAAACCACATCCTAAGGCAGATATGGTCCAAACAGATAATCCAACTCCAATAAGTCTAAATGGATTCAAACTGCAAAATATAATAATCATATAAGGTTTAATATTTAAAAAGGCTGTGACAAATATCATAATGGTATGAGAATGTACATGACTGAAACAACAACAACAAAGCCTTGTCCCACTAGGTGGAGTTGGCTACATGGATAAAAAATTCTTGTTACAGAATTATTATGTCTAAGAGTATGTTAAAATACAAGAACAATGAACAAAAAGTATTTAAAGCTTCTGTGCTAAAACTATGATAATAATGCATATATTATATAAATCAGCATGTTAAGCTTTAACAACTATGGAACAATATGGAGAAAACTATTTCCAAAGAAGTAAGACAAATTACCTTTTCGCTAGAGATGCAAATATTGGAGAGCCTATAAGTAGTCCTACCATAAACGTAGATGATAAAACTCCATCCTGGAAATTGCTCAAATTGAAATCCCCCCTATACACACCAAAAATAGAAAATTAAGTAATAGCATTACTAAATGTAATGGCTTGGGAGGGAAAAAAAAAAGGATCTTGCACCATGATCTCAATTTCTATCTCACTTTTTTTATAAAAATTTATCATAGTAACTAAACTAAACCTTGCAATAGTGGTTTTTGCCTATTTCAATGGAAAAAAGAGTCCAATTTTTCAGTTATTCAAGTTCAACCATTAGAAGCAACTAATGCAATTTAAATCCTTGACAAAATCCTTTGTTCTTGCCTTGAAAGAGGAAGAGGGCATGAAACATTGAAAAATTGGTTTTTCCTTAGTCATGCTTTAAAAACATAACCTTTGAGAATGAGAACCACACAAAGGTGTTGCCGTGGATGTAGAACATAAGAAAAGTATATACCAATGTATGAAGAGTGAAGGCAATCTCATAAAAACAAACCCATAAGAACTAAGAGAAGCATATCATACTGTATTCCAGTTCCAGACGTGCAGATACCATCTTTGTTGCAACTTCCTCTGCTTCCATTAACACCATTGCTTGCTATTGCTCCTCGGTCCAAATAGTTTATCAAACTCATTGCACAAAACAAAGCAAGTATCCTGTAGAACAGAACAGTGCAAAATATTTTTCAGAATTTCCAAATGACAAAGCGAATTGGATTATTGATCAAATACGAATATTGTACTTCCAACCCAAGGACACAACATATTCTACAAAACAAAAAAACAAAAGTAAAAAGATTTATTCCCTCTAATCATGCAAACAACAAAAATTGAATAAAAGACTCAGACTTGCTACCCCTCCTCCAAATCCAACACATACCCAAATTCCAAAATTGCAAAAAGAACCCAACTTTTGTCCCATAAGCACACTTTATTATTTCAGCTCAGATCTAAGAAGCAAAAGCAAGAGAGAGGGTTGAAAAGAAAAGAAAAATTACATCTTTGGTCCAAACCATGAAGTTGAGGGATTGGTGGTTGAATTTCCTGGCATGTCTGTTTCCATGGAAGGCCTTGTCTCAGGTTTGGCCTCAGCAGAGTTAGAAGAAGAAGATGAAGGAGGAGGAGCAGGTTGTTCAGCCTTTGCTTCATGTTCATGTGACGACATCTTATTATTATGAAATTTAATAATATATACTTTTGACAGTGACCCTTTTTTTTCTTCTGTTAAAAATAGACACAAAGATTAAAACTTTGAAAGAGAGGTGCCATGTTGCTGCTCTGAGCTCTGTTCTTCTTCTTCTTTGATTCGTTCACTTTTTGGTTTCATCAAACAATGTGATTGGGGTGAACTGATTCCATGATTATGCTGCTTTTTGAATTTTGGGCTTCTGTATTTCAGTAACAGAATTTGCTGATAAATAGGAATTTGGAGAAATCATTTTATTTATCATTTAATTATTATTATTTTAAATTTAAATAATAAATACAGTTAGTTAGGAGGATTAGTTATTTATTGATTTATGTCCTTGTTACTCAGCTGATTATGCTCTTTGGCTTTCCTTCTTCCAATCAGTGTAGATTTTATTGGGTGATGAAAACTAAATTTATCCGTTTCTTGTTCACACATCACTCACTTTTCCAATCTTACTGTTTTTTCAATTCAATCTTCTTCCTAGTTTTTTTTTCCTTTCTTTTTGGTGTCTAATCTTCTTCCTAGTTAGTACTATATTTTTCCTTCCAACAGTATCTCCTATTTTTCGAATATGATTTCCTTTTTTTTTCGGAAGTTAATATAATATATTCTAAAATCACATATTAATGTCATTATCAATAAGAATTCTTAATTTTTTAATAAATGTTAAATGCATAATAAATATATTAAATATTTTAATTTACTGATTTTTTAAGATAGGATGTCACCTAAACGTTTATCTATTTGGGAAGCGTTTCCCATATATCTGGAAAACCGTTGATCTTAATTAATTTTAGTTATAAAATATGTATATAATTAAAATTAACGGTTAAAAACACAACAACATCAATGTTCTTGGATATATTTGAAACGTATTCTATCAATTTAGGTTGCAATAAAAGTCAAAGATCTTGTGACTTGTGAGTTTCTGTGCCAAGAAAAATAAAACCCGTGGCTTTGGAGTTTGTAGTTTATAATAGATTTATCTTTCACAAGAGAGATTTTTAGTTCTAAGAAAACAGAATCGGTCGCTGTTTAAGCTTATTGTTCTTCTTCTGTAAAGAAATTCACGTGTAATTTTTCTATTTGAAGAAATAAAAAGGACGAATTATTGACAATAATGGCGATGATGTTACCAAATTAGAATTGTAACGTAACTAGTAATGTTATTAACGGGTCCCATAGAATTGATGCTAAAGATAATAATGTTCATAAAATAATATTAATAATTAATTGATAATATAATAATTAAATTACAATGGAAACAATTAAAAGGAGGTGACATGGATTGAAGATAACGATTGACCATTGAAGTTTTGTCTAAGTAAAGATGTAATTATAGCTTACCTAAAAAAGAAGATGTAATTATAGGATTAAATCATAGTTTTACCTCAAATATTTATTCTCTGAAAATTTTACTTGATCTTATTCAATATAATTTTTCCCTATTGATTAAATATGTTTATAGTAAATAATATGTTAAATGAAACATAAATGATGCATACCTGGTGGTCTTAGGCATTTTCATATATATATATTTTTAATTTTTTTATTTACTATATATATACACTTGGATCTTACCAAAGAATTAAAATGAGCATCTCTTCTGGAATAATGCTGTTCTAAAAGCTTTGTTGAAATGATAAGTTTCCTATACATCATAAATTGCTAGCTCTGCAGTAAAATTATAAAAATTACAACTCACTGAAATAATTCAGTAAGTTATATGGTTAGAACCTTAAAGGAGCAAAATTAATGGGAAGGGAAGGCCCCCTAACATAACATTGTTAGGGTTCCTCCATGGCATTATGGGAAGGGATTGAGATTTGATCTTCAGTGGCTTGTTTCCCATTTAGAGCACCATTTCCTTGTAAATTCACAGCTTGTTTTAGCTCATAATCTTGTTCTTCAGCAACCACTTCCTCTTGAATTCTACCCAATGAAGCTTGATCTTTCAGGTTCATTTCTGATGGTTCGTGTTCCGGCGAAGCTGTCGTTACACGTGCCTCCATCAAGTCGGAAACTCTCACCTTACAATGTAAATGCATCGGTTTATTATTGCACAGTCTAATAGATTGATAATAGATATTAACTCTAAATAAGGAAGATCATATTTACACAAGGAGAATGATGCATGATGTGAAAGTCACATTGAAATGTAGTATCACAGAAAACCTTAAATTTCCTTGAAAGTTGATCAATGAATGGATTTTTTCATGTCAAAGGCTATACAAAAATTTATGAATCCTCCCACCACTTGTTTAGCCCAAAGATTTTTCTAATGCAATGTTAAAAAAGAAACATCAGAACAATCTAAGTATATGTCATGACACCGTAACCATGAAGATGATCAATGAGTATTCATTGAATCTTATGTAGCTACAATTAAGGTTTCATTGTTTTTGAAGTACCTGTAGAGGTTTCATAATATCTGAGTCTCGATCGGATAAACCAACTGCTTCCTGAGCTTGTAGCTCCATGGAATCCCTAATAAGCTGGCTAAGGAATACTACATCATCAGACATCACACCAAGGCCTTTTAGAAGCTTAGAACCCAGCTGTAAGCTAGTCTGCAATAATGAATTCGATTTAGCTGCAGTTTCCACTAAATTACTAACCAGTAACTGTTAAAAGCTCCAACCATAATAAGGAGAAGATAGAAATGTTGTCAGTACCTCTGCATTTTCCATAATAGCATCTGTTGCACCAGCTTTCTTCAAATCTAAAAGATGTTTGAGATCTTGAGCTCTTGCATAGATTTGAATCTGTGGAATTTCATCATACAGTGAGGAATTACCAATTATACAAAGAGAGATGAAAACAAAGATAAAGAAAGTTAAAATACATCAAATAGTTGCTAATTTTATCAGTCAAACTCCCCCAAGATTAGACCTACAGATACTGGTTCCAGAGGATCAGACACCGTTCTTATTTGTGCTTCATAATCTTAAGATAAGTATTGGGGTTATTACCATTCTTTGTAAACAAAACAAAACAAAGGTATTCATGTCATAGCTTCTGCTTGCCACAGAAACTCATTAATATCTTTCTCTTATGCATATGCATGCTTGCTACATAAAAAAGTGAGGATAAGAAATTGGGCTTGCAGTGAGGTTAGGAGTGGAAAGTCGATTATTACCGAGGGAAAAGACAATCGCAACCTTTGAACAGCTTCAATTGTCCTCTTTTTGCCAGTGTACATAACCATGATAGCTTTAGGAGAAGAGATACCAGCAGATTGAAGTACAGCTGGACGTGATCCGTCGCCGTATAGAATGGGAAAACCAAGTTTTTGAGCTTCCTGCTCAATGGTTGATGATAGAAAAAAAAAAAAAAAAGTTAAACAAATGGTGGATAAGAGAGATTCCAATATGAAGGGTAAGAAAAAGCAAGAATGCTTTCATTCTGTCGATAGAACAAAAGAAAAGAAAATTCTAAAATTATAGATATTCTGAATGATTAATGAGCCAACTCTCAGTTGGCACTTATTAGAATTGAATTACACTGATTCTCTTTTAAAAGACAACTGCACTGCATACACATATAAACAGAAAAAATTTCCATATCAATAAACTTATTATTTTATTTCATGCCTCAAGTAAGGAGTAAGAAGGAATTTCCCCGGCCAAAATGTAATTCCTCAAGGCCAAACCAAAGATATTCAAAACACCAGAAATCTAATAAAATTTTAAATTAGCTCCTCAGAAAAAAAGAGAAGGGAAAAAAAAAAAACACCAGCGTAGATACTGGTATAATTCCATCCATAGCTCTTAAAATACACTTACCTTTACCACTGATGGGTTAAGATCGAAAACCACATAAGGCCATCCTACCGAAACACTGTCTACTCCTGAAGCAAATGGACTGCCCAGAAAATTGGCGAGGACCTTTATGTCAGGATCAAAGGGAGAAAGTTAGAAATGAGCAATATTGATGATATAAATGACAGGTAGTTGCAATATATTGATTGACCCACCTGACCCATTTGCCCAAATCCAAGGATAACAACAGGCTCACTGACATTGTAGTTAATCTTCTCAGAAGCTTTCTGCAAGTAACTTACTACTCAGCCAGTGTACACTAGAAGTTGATATGAATTCAAATCACATAAAACTTCCACTTGTGATTTAAAAAAGTTATACATCATTATTTATATCTCAAAATTTCTTGTATTGTGTCTTTTTTAATGTCTGTAAAAGAAACACAAGTTAATGGAGGTTGATGCATGAAATCATCAGAGCATACAATTTTTATGAAAATGGACCTGATCCACATTATTAGGCTTCTAAGACAATGTGAATTTTCTTCAATATATTTCTTATATAAGATTTTTCTTTTCTTTAGTAATGGAAAATACAATATATCTTATAATTCTCACGTATTACATTTTATTTTAAAATCATTAGTGATCCATAACTTAACACTCCTTACATGCATGCATATCGTGGGTGTGCACATAACTTCCAAAATTATAAATCTTATGAGAAAGGCATACATTCTCAGTATTAGATTTTTCTTCCAAAAAACTAGCAGCCCTTCTTCCAGCCTCATTCAGAAAAGGGGTTAATGCCATTGACAACACAACAACAATTATGAGCAGCTTGTTAAGCTCAAGTGGAAGCACCCCAAGCCTGCTTACAAGAAGTCATAAAATCTTATTATTAAAGACAAACTTATGTTCTCAATCAAATAGAATCAATGCAATAGGTTAAATAATCAGTTACCTATTTGCTAATGAGAAAACTACAAATCCAAACTCGCCTCCCTGGGATAGTAACAATCCTATTCTCACACTTTCTTGTAAAGTAAGTCCGACACGAGGACCAATCGCCGTTATGATCAGCGTCTTGATAGCAATTAAACCTGCCAACAGTGAAAGTACATTTGGCCACTCTCGAAAAAGGAGCTGCAACAAAAGAAAAACCATGATAAATATAGATGAAAAAACAGACTTTCATTCGTAATTTCACAGGGGAACGTTTAATAATATGAAGTAAGTTATAAAGAATATAAGTGCCTTTATTCATAAATCTAACAGAAGTCCAAGTAACAAAATTCCATTTCTAAACAAAAAAATAATTGTCACATGTAGCACAAATAATCATGAACCTGCATGTCAATTGAAGTTCCTGTAGTAACGAAGAATAACCCAAGAAGCAATCCTCTAAATGGTCTTATATCTGCTTCAATCTGGGTCCTGAAATTTGTCTCAGCTAAGATTGCTCCAGCCAAAAATGCTCCAAGCTGCATTATGACATTGCATTCAATTGTCAAGCAGATATCAAAATTTTAAGACTCTCCAGTCTCCACTATCACACAATGAAGTGAATCAAGTAGCTCACCGTATCACTGAAGCCCAAATTCTGTGTGCCTAGTGAAATCCCAGCAACGGTCAGCAAGCAAAGAGCAACAAAAGCCTCTGAGCTCCTTGAATCCGCAACAACCTGAATTAAGCAACAGTTTAGGACAGGAACACATCAAAAAAATAGTTGGGCACATTTTTTTTTGGATAAGATGCCTTAAGTATATCTTCCATACAGACCTCGAAAACTCTTCTGAGAACGTACTTTGCTCCAAGAGAAAGAAGACCCAATCCTAATAATGCCTTTAAACTTTCTTGAACAAGCATGGGCCAAAGACTTTCCTCAGACATATTCTTGAATGAAAAAAATTAAAAAGAAAGCATAGTGTGAACAATCCAGTCAATGCATAACAGATGGATTTTGTTTATAGTGTACACCTCACCTGGGTCTCTAATATTGGAAGAATGACTAAAAGAGGAACAACAGCTAAGTCCTGGAGATAGAGATATCAAGCAGAAAAGAAGACAAGGTTAGTTATACCAAAACTTTTCTTTACTGATACATACTTGTCAATCTTCTATGGTCTATCAGCAGATATATACGCAGTGTTTTCTAATGACCACATTATTTTTCGAGATCAATAAGTTCATATTTGGAAGATGAAGACAGTGTAAGTAAAACAAAGTGTAAAACTAGAACCTGCAAAAGAAGTATTCCCAGAGTTGCTGAACCAAATCTTGTGGGAAGCTCACCTTTCTCGGCAAGTAACTACATAAACATATATATGTTTGATAAGCTACGTTTTCCATAATGAGAGTTACAAACAACACACATTTTGTCCAAACAATGTGGTGAAATTAACTTTTGCATATTCGATCTCAATAGGCAATCAAAATCACAAATACCTGAAGAACAAAAGCAGATGATGATAGAGATAGAGCAGCACCAATCACTACAGCTTCATCAACACTTCTGATGTTCACCTATGGATATTATCTCAACAATAAATTAATAAAATAAAATAAAATAAAATGACAGGCCTATTCTAGTAACTATTTTTGCATTTTCTTTGCTAGCAAAAAACCATCTAATGCTTAAGCAGTTAGGTATAGATTCAGGAAATGGTCTTTAAACTGAATCTCTCCCATAATATGTATCCTTGAGGATTGATGAATGGACAGCACATATTCACTTAACATTGTGCCAAAACTATAACTTAAAAGAAAGGAGAAGGTCAAAATTGACTTCCACAAATGTATTATTCACAAAGTTATTATAACGGAAGTAAATAAGCAAAAAAAAAAAAAAAGATAAAATAGTTAGAGACAGAAATCTCACTAGATCAGGCCTTGAGTGGAAAAGGAATTCCAAAATCTTCGTTCCAACAGCCCCATTTGGTGGAAGTTCAAAGGCAGTAAATGCTAAAGTACATAGTAAAACCTTCAAAAGTGTGCAAATAATTAGAATAAGTGCAAGAAGGCCAAAACATAATTTCTTAAATTTTAAGATAAAATAACACTTTACTTACAATCGGTAGAAGAGTTGTAAAGAATGCAAAAATAAACAAATTTTAAAAAACAAAGATGAAGAGTTT
>JASCZI010060571.1:764-17646 GCA_036250425.1 Stylosanthes scabra | reverse complement strand
AAAGGCATATTTTGCAAGAGCTTTAAGACGTGCCAGTGAAAGCTCTAAACCCATCTCAAATAGCTGAAAAGAAACCAACATTATTTCAGTCTGATAACATGCTAAACTGTAGTGATATATCACAGTTCAAATGCTACATTTGGGTTGACAAAGAATTGCAAAATGATAGCAATGGCGACAACAACAGAAAGAGTAGCAGGAATGGCACCTTTGCTGAGATTTTATCTTACCAAGAAAAGAATCCCCCATTCAGACAAAATCTTAACATCTGTAAGGTTTCTAATTAAACCAAACTGATTGAGTACCACCCCAGCAAAGAAGAAACCAAGTATCTGCAAATGACAACCATTGAATTTATGAGATAATGATTATGCTTATTGTGATATGAGGTTAATCATAATTTTGAAGAGCACAATATATTACTGAAAAGATAAACTATCAAGTAATTCTTACAGGACTGGTTTTAATTGATTTGAGTGTGGGTACAATTAAGACAGTCACAGCCAAGAAAGTAAGAGTATCCAATCCTAAATCGTTGATGACTTCAACAGCACCAGCAACATCATATGCTACATTTGTCTGCAGTCTTTCCCAGCGTGAAGGACTATACTTAGATGAATATAATCCTTTACTTCCCAAAAACAATGGTACAGGGAGAGGCTTGCTGCTAAAGAAACCTTCTGAGAAAGAATTCCTGTTAACTATCCCATGACTTGCAAATCGGGGTTGCGGCGCTACTTGCTTTCTGAATGAATAAAACATGAACACTGAACTTCTACATATGCGTGAAAGACCATGAGAGCATCCAGGACTCTTCTGCTTGGTAAGGTCATATCCCTACAACAAAATTATTCAAGAAAATTCTCTAAGAAATAACAACTATTAGGATGTAAATCAGATTAGCACAATCTATTGCTTGTTTTTCAAGGAAAATTGTGAAATCAACAGAGCAATTTAAGAAACACTATAATTAGTGATTTCCTCAATGCAAGTTTAAACATGATGAATTGCAATTCTTTTCTTGATTTCCTAAAAGGCAGCCATGTTCGCATTACTGAAACCTCAACTAACAAAAGCAAAAACAATGTGAAGAAAGAAAGGCAAGCAAGGAATGTAATAGTGTTACCTTGAAGGTTTGGCAATAAGCTAGAGATTCCAACATAGCGGTGGTTGGTTACGAAGAAGCAAAAGAACCCAACTTGGAGAAGCTCATTTCATTTGCACTATTTGTTTGATATTCTTCTGGTCACAGAGACCCAGATAGAAGTTGGGAGGAAAAAAACATAAAATAAAAAATAAAAAAAGAGGTTTGAAGTGTGAGTAAGCGCCTCAGAAAATAGAGGTGGATAAGTGAGCACGTACACGTAAGAAAGGGGAAAAGTTTGAAACTTTGAAGTTAGTAGCAGTGTTATGCAGATAGAGAAAACGGTGAAGGAGTAGAAAGGGATTTGGATTTTGGATTAAAGTGGGAGTAAGAATGCGTGTTTGTGCAGCGCAAGTGATGAGTGATGAGCACCACAACTAATATTCAAAACTGCCGTGGCAATTGGCATGGCATTCGTGGTTCACAATAAATTCTCAGATTTTTGTGGAGCCCACATACTCAATCTCCACTCTCCACGTGGCAAGTATTCTTATTTTTTATTAATCTTTAATAATAATGGATATTATCAATCTTATTGTGTCATTAGTAGTAATGATGACTAGAGTTAGGAAAGAGAATGAATCTTGTCAATTGATGCTGTGAAGTATGTTCTTAAGCTACACAAGATTTAAGTTGTATTAAGAAAAAAAAATTATGTGAGATAAAAAAAAGCCTTGTATTATGTGAAATTATATTTTACAAGATTAATTGAAAAAAAAATGAGAGAATTAATTGGATATGAAGGATTATTTTTTATTTTTTCATGATAACAAGCATTTTAAGAGTACTAATTAAGGATTTTATTAAATAAATAAAATAAAAGGTAACATATCCTTAAAATTGTTTAAATCGTGCATGTTAGTTGGATTCTGTCTTCTTTCTTTCTTTTCCTTTTTTTCCCCTTAGTGGTTGTCGTATAGCTTTTCATCTTCACCAATCATTTGTTTGGAAGAATATGTTTGCTTGGCAAATTTTGACATTTATTTTCTAATTCTTAATTCTGTTGTTTGGACCGCCGAATTATATTTTAGTTAAATATGTCAATTCATTTAAGGATGATTAACATTATATTTTGATTAAACATGTCAATTTATTTAAATATAATTAATAACTTCATACATGAGTATCCACAAGGCTAATGTCACTAAGTTGATTGTCGGTAATTTTTTTGGTGACTTTGGTTGTTGGTAATTGGGAATGGCTTTTGATATTTAACAAATTTTTATTGCTCGGAAATTTATTTTGGATACTGTTTAGTATATATGAGCTGAAAAAGTACAAATTGCAAATGATGCTGCTCTTCTACCCAACTGCCAACACCAAACACCTCTCTTTGCATTGCAGTAGAATTTAGAGCACTGGAATGAAGATGTGGATGGAGAAGAATGTTCAAACGACTAAAGACATGCATTATCCTTCCCGTTGAAGGTGCTGTCTGCATGTACCTTCATTTATGTCACTGATGGACAGCAATTCCAAATACACACAAAATACAGCACAATTTTACAACATTCCTAGCATCAGAACTTTCTCATATTGAATATAAAACTCAGGATCCATACAATCACATAATAGCAATACAAGAACCCAGCACCATTACAGCATGGTTGACACAGGTTACCACTCCATTATCAGTCTTCATCTAAGTGACATAATTATTCCAGTACAGTATTGAATTATTTATGTATCTTGAGCACAGCACATCCATAAATCTAGAGAGTAGAGTTCATTAGAAAGACTAAGAATTAGCAGGCACGAACTTCAGTGAAACACTGTTTACACAATGGCGTTCGTCGGTGGGTGTTGGAAATCCTTCGCCTTTAAAAACGTGACCTAGATGTCCCCCACAAGCAGCGCATGTTATCTCAATCCTCCTTCCGTCAGGATCCGGCTGGTGATAAAACACAATTTTATCAACATAGATGAGCGAAACTTGCATTGCTGATTCAGTTTTAACAGTAACATAGAGTACAAAGCGGCACAGACAAGTCAGCATAACAACAGAGTATACTCACAGTGCGGTTTATGGCTCCAGGAAGGCCCTCAAAGAAAGCTGGCCAGCCGCAACCAGAATTGAATTTTGTAGTGGACTTGTAAAGAGGAGTCCCACAACCTGCACAGTTGTAAACTCCCTCGCCAAAGAACTTGTCATATTCTCCTGTTCCAGGGTACCTGAATAATGCAAACAATATTTTCTTGTCAGCACACAGGCAAATACCATCTCGAATATTCTAAGATATCATTATTGATTGTTCATTCAGGTTTGCTATGAACTGAACCCTCTATGCATCATATCTTTACCCGACTGTTTTTCTCAGTATCTGTTATCAGAATTAAAAAATATTTGTATAGGACGCACTATGTCTTTTAGGATGATCATAAACACATTAAGGGATACTTAGACTAGCTGCTGTGACGACCTAATCAACATATTTTTGTCTTGTGAGTAGTTTAATTTGTCACCCTTATTTAGGCAATAATATCCCAAGTAATCCCCATCTTAAGACACCCAACAAAAAAAACCTCTTTTGCTGGGTAAAGGAAGAAAATATTAAATTGATAACAATTTTGATGCATTTATGCAAAGAAATCAACACCAATTGGCGAGGTTAGATATCATTCACCTCCTGTTACTTTCAAGTAAAAGCATTTGTCTAAATTTCAGCTTAAACAGTGAAACAACAAGATCAAACTTCTTTGTCACCATCAAGTTAAGGCACATTTACATCCTCCATATATTAAAACACAGAACCTGAAAATCAGGAATCAAGTTCTGAAGATAAAATATTTTTTTATTTATCGCACCAAAACTGTGTTTACCGTAGTACACTTGTCTCTAAAACTGAGAGGAAAAAAAACCCCATATTTCTTGACTCATATTTTCGCAGCTCAAAACGAAGAACCTTGATCATCATTACATACTCTAAAAATGTTAATTAAATTTGAAACTTTGATATCTACCAACTATCAAGTACCAACACAGGTAAAAAATTTCATATGAACTAAAGCTTGTTAACACAAATTTTCATTGAGACAAAACATCAAACACAACGAAGTGGGTAGAGGGAAAGAGCTATACTCGGTGCCCTTTTGCCTGAGAATCCGAAACTGTTCAGGGGAGAGAACGGCGCGCCACTCTTCTTCGGATTTCTGGACGGAGCCAGGCGCATTTGAAGCCATGGCAACAACCCCAGCACGCAAACGGCGCTTCTGTTGATAGTGAATTGAAACGGCTGGAGTAGCGGTTTTGAGTGGGAGAAGTCTGAATTGGGTGCTGAAGAGAGAGGTGGGAGGAGAATGAAGGGGTTGAAGGAGGTGAGAGATAATTGATTTGGTGTTGGAAGAAGAAGAAAGAGGGAAGGGTGTGGTTCTAAGAATGTTGTTGAAGCTCATGATCTTGCTTTGTATATTGTGTTCATGTGTCACCCAAACAACCATATGGATACTTTTACCAAAATTCAATGGGCCTACCTAGCAGGCTAGTACCTACACTCTAGATAATTCATTTACTCATTTTTTTTTCTCATTTTTATTCTCTTCTGGAATTGGAATAGCCCACTAATTATGGGGGGAAAAAATATTTTTACTTGAGAATGGGGTTGATGAATGATGACTTTATATTGTAATTGTAGCTATCTGTCCTTTTAGGAGCTCGGTGAGCTTTTTTAATTGTTCTTATCAATTTACTATTATTCTTTGTTTTAAAAAATAATAATCATGTTAGGTGCAAGTAAAAAATAAATTATTAAATTAATCATTAGTATAAAATATATGTTAAAATTTAAAATTCATATTAAAGATAATTTAAATAATATTTGTATCCTGGACAACAAAAATAATATATGTGTTCATATATAAATATTTGGTAGTTAAATTTTAGTGTGTAAATAAGATAAAAAAAAAATCAATTTTTGTTTCTTAATAATATCAAATAGAATTTAATTTCCGTCCACAAATAAATATTGTATAGATAACCACCAATATTATTCCTAAAACTTTTAAAACCTAACAAAAAATTTTAAATTTTGTTAACAATAAAATATTTTTTAATTATTTAAAATTATGATAAAAATGTTTAATTTTAAATATTTTATCTCATTTAAATTGTGATAAAAATTATTTAAATTATTTTTGTTGATTTTTAAAAATTTTAAGAGTGATTTTGATGATTAATTTACAACTAACTTGAAAAGTTTTTGTTTGGCCGGTAAAATTTCTTTATTTATTATAATAAACTTTTGATCTCAAGTATTCGGATTTTTTTTAATTTAAATAATTTAAATACAAATTTTACACATTTGCATACGGATAGAGGTATTTATAAATTTGGGTCATTGTATCATATCAGGGGTCTGCTAATGATGTGTTGAAGTTTATGGGTAACACACATCTAACAAGCCCGTATTAGGTGAGGTTGAAGTCATCATGAATGCTAACACGGGGCTGGCAGTAACAACATATGGAAATTGGTGATGCATAGCCGGTGTTAATATATTGCATCACCATAACCCGTGTTACCACGTTGAGAGTGGCAAGCTCATGTTGCACACATTGGAAGTCACTAGTCCATGTTAGGCTTAACGCCACTGTACGTGCATATCTCATAATTATTTTTTTATAAGATAATATTTAATAATTATAAATTATAATAATGAAAGGTAAACAAATTTATTAAAATTTAAAAAAAATAACAATAATATGCATGAAATACAATGTTAAAAATATGTATTTGAACACCTAAAACATCATTTTTTTTTGTGACTTTTCATAATTTTTTGGTGACTCCTAAAACATCATTTATATTACATTATAAACTCTTTATACATTCAATCTATTAAGTCCATCTACCAAATTATTCCATCACATATATTATATGTAAGTTAAAATACATATCATAAGCAAAAATCAAACCATAAGTGTATATATATATTCAATAATTTAATAATTTATTTTAACCTAATAAGTCCATGTAATAGTTTTTTTTATAGCCTTTCAATTTTTTCTTTTTACATAATGAATAACTATAATAAGAATTTTTAAATACTCAAACAATATAAGTACATAAAATAATCAAATAAAAAATATATATATTTTATGACTATTATAGTATATTTTTTATTTAATAAATAAAATTATGATGGACGAAAAAAATTTATATTGATGGTTGGAGATGAAAAATATGTATGAAATTAGTAGAAGTAAATATACATGATATTGGTAATATGGAATATTTGAATATGAAAAATGGAAGGATAATTAAGGAAATGATGTTTGTAATCAATTCTCAATGTTAATAATTGAAAGCAAAAGCTACAAAAAAGTTGCTTCCACTAAACTTACGTTTAATGCCAAAATCAAGTAAAGTCCAAACAAATTTGGTGCAGCTTTCAAGACTTTCAAATGGCTTCTATGCTTCTAAACGTTAAACCAAATATGTACTTACTGTTTTATGAGTTTCTTGTGGCCAATTTACTGAGAAAATTCTGAAATATGTAGAAATGCATTATATGGGTTTTGTTATTTGGAAGATAGGTAAAGACATGGACATCCACATGCAGTGGCGTTAAGATTAACACGGGCTAGCCACTTCCAACGTGTGCAACACGGGCTTGCCACTCCCAACGTGGTAACACGGGCACATCACTATTTCCATATGTTGCTGCTGTCAGCCCCGTGTTAGTATTCATGATGGCTGAAGACCTAACACGGGCTTGTCAGGTGCGTGTTACTCATAACTTTCAACACGCCATTAATAGATCCGTGGTATGATATAGTGACCCAAATTTATAAATACCTCTATCGTGTGCAAATGTATAAAATTTGTATTTAAATTATTTAAATAAAACAAAATCCACTCATTTAAGGGTTGTAAGTAAGTTGTAACAATCTACTAACCAATCCACATTTGGCAAATATGACATTATGATGAATTGAGATATTTACAAAAGGACCCCATATTCTTTCAGCACGCTAGAACCTAGAATCTTCCACGAAGATTATAAAGAACTTAAAAAAAGAAAATGATTTAGTTTGGCCGGTAAAAAACTAAAAAGTAAAACGAGATTGGAGAGGGAGAGGCGGAGATTGTCAACGTTGGTGGTTGAAGAATGGGTCGGTGGGGGCGTGTGGACTCAACGGGTTCTTCCTTCAATTGTTGTCTTTGCTGATTCGTCAAACAAATCCAATCTCTTCAATTCCCCACATTCATCTTCTTTTCTTTATTATTAATCTAACCTACACCTACACCTCACGATCACATTCACATGCACCCAATCCCATCCATTCCTCTTCAATTCCATTTCTAATTTCAACCACCAATCCCTATTCCATGGCGGCAGCTTCCTCCTCCTCTGCCGCCACCGCCGCTCTTCCCTCCCTCCGCACCCCCGCCTCACTCCGACGCCTTCCGTCACAACTCTCCCTCTTTTCCAAACCCTCCTCGATCGCCGGCCTTCCACTTTCCGTAAGATCAGCACCATCTCTGAACCCTAGATGCGACGCCGTTTCGCACCAAAACGGGAACCTTTCAAAACCGATCTCTTCCACTCCTTCCCCTCTCGAGCTCCTCAAGTCTTCCGCAGCTAACAGTAAGTCCTTCAAATTCCACATCCAAGTTTCAATCTTTTCAACTTTAAATTCTCAAGCCCAGGAAACTGAGGATGCATAATAGGATGTGGATTTTGGTGTTTACTTTTTGGTTTGTTTGGTTTAGGATACACTAAGGAAAAGAGCAGCATTATTGCCATTGGACTCAACATTCACACTGCTCCAGTTGAGATAAGAGAGAAGCTTGCAATCCCAGAAGCCCAGTGGCCTCAGGTTATCACTGAGCTCTGTGCTTTGAACCATATTGAAGAGGCTGCTGTTCTTAGCACGTGTAACCGCATGGAGATATATGTTGTGGCCCTTTCACAACACCGTGGTGTTAAAGAAGTCACCGATTGGATGTCAAAGGTACTCCTCCATCATATCATGAACTACAGAACTAGAGATAAGAATATCATTGTTGTTGTTGTTGTTTGACAAACATGTGATATGTTACTAAAAGTATTGATATTATTTTCTTGGCAGACAAGTGGGGTTCCGATTCCCGAGCTTTGTAAGCACCAAGTCTTGTTATACAACAAAGATGCCACACAGCATCTGTTTGAAGTAGCTGCTGGGCTTGACTCTCTTGTTCTTGGGGAAGGTCAGATTCTTGCTCAGGTAAAACAAGTTGTGAAGGCTGGTCAAGGAGTTGCTGGCTTTGATAGGAAAATTAGTGGGTTGTTCAAGCAGGCAATCTCGGTTGGAAAACGGGTTAGAAGCGAGACTAACATTTCATCAGGGTCTGTTTCTGTCAGTTCTGCTGCTGTGGAGCTGGGACTGATGAAGCTTTCAGAGTCTTCCTATGCCGATGCTGGAGTATTAGTAATTGGGGCAGGAAAGATGGGTAAACTCGTAATTAAACATCTGGTAGCAAAAGGGTGCAAGAAAATGGTTGTTGTTAACAGAACTGAAGAGAAGGTCAATGCTATTTGTAAAGAGTTGAAGGATGTTGAAGTTATTTACAGGCCTCTTTCAGAAATGCTAGAATGTGCTGCTGCAGCTGATGTTATCTTTACCAGCACTGCATCTGAATCCCCGTTGTTCACAAAAGAGAATGTCCATATGCTTCCTCCAATTAGCAAGGCGGAAAGAAGGCGACTTTTCATTGATATATCTGTTCCCAGGAATGTAGAACCGAGTGTGTCAGATCTGGATAATGCACTTCTATACAATGTGGATGATCTGCAGGAAGTTGTAGTAGCTAACAAAGAGGATAGACTTCAAAAAGCAAGAGAAGCCCAAGCCATTATCTTGGAAGAATTGAATAAATTTGAAGCGTGGATAGACTCGCTGGAAACTGTCCCTACCATTAAGAAGTTTAGAGCTTATGTTGAGAGGGTTAGAGCCTCGGAGCTGGATAAGTGTTTGTCCAAGATGGGTAATGACATATCAAAGGAGCAGAAAGAAGCAATTTATGCACTTAGTATGGGTATTGTGAACAAGTTACTTCATGGCCCCATGCAACATCTGAGGTGTGATGGGAATGATAATCGTTGTCTGAATGAAGTACTTGAGAACATGCGTGCTCTTAACAGAATGTATGATCTGGAGACAGAAATTTCCGTGATGGAAGAGAAGATTAGAGTCAAAATGGGACGGTCTCAGAAGTGAGATCTTCTTAATTTTTTCCTCATTTTTATATGATTCCTGTGGTGGCTATAATCATCACCATTTTGTATACTACAATAGTAAATTGAACCCTGAGCCCCTTTGGAGGGAAATTCTTTTCATTATTTGTTTAACACCATAGAAGTGCATAGGTGTAGATGTCACACAGTGAATTGAACTTGTCACAATTTTCGAGTTGTGCTTGTTACAGCGGAGAGTAGTTACCGATTCATGATCGTGATGAAACATTAGATTATTCTTGTAGTTAATACTCAATAGCATTGCAAGTAAAAATCGTTGCTTTGTGTACGTTTTCGTTAAATATCTTCATCTGCTTTTTTTCCCCTTAATTATTATCATTTTCTGTTCATAGTACTCTGTTACATTCGAAATTTGATTAGCATGACGATCACAACATTGGTGATTTATATTGAGATCATTCCAATAATAGAAGGAATGCCGGGTTCATCTTTTAAGTCTAGAATTTTTGTCTTATCCAACGTCCTCACCTTGAAAACAACTTTTCTACTCGATTCCTCTTCCATAATCTGTTCACTCTCAAGCACTTGGAATATCTCCTGCAAACAATTCTGAGTTCACTTCTGGTTGGATCTCAACATTAGATTCTGCTGTGAACAGTGTGCTTGTCTCAAACTCAAGATACAATAGCATTATCACGGTTGTTATCTACTATATTTCCAGATACACCCAAAATAAATAAATAAATAAAACATTTTAGACTTTAGAGGGACCACCGGACCACAAAGGGAAAAATCACATTCCAATCTCTGAACAAACTCAAGATAAATTTTAAGAGTAAAAAAATTTTTGAAATTTATGAGGTATCTTTTTAGCTAGTATACTGTCATCCAATAGATAGTTTCTACGGTCACTAGAATAATTGCATTATTTGCATACATTTATTTAAAATCAATATATTTTTGTAATTTTAATTAACATTTGTAATTATAATTAGAAAATATTTTAAATTAAAGGAATTATTTGTGTATTAATAAACACCAGCAGCCCTATTAATTTATATTTTGTACTAAAATATAAATTTTTTGTGTAAAAATAAATAAAGAAAAAGAAAGTGGGTGATTGGGTAAAACCGTAAAAGAATAGAAGAGAGAAGTGTAAGGAGGTAGGCAGCCGCCAAAGGAAGAGTTGGAAAGTTTCTTGGTTAGTTTTTGCTGGTATGTGTACAAACGGTCCATCGTGCATGCACCAACTAGCCAACTAGTACTTAATACTTACATTGCAAGGAACACGAGGGTACAAACGTAACTTCCAAACCTCTAACCATCTCAATTCTCACGCGACTTGACACCAGTTTAGATTTGCGTGACACACACACACTCTCCTTCTAACATTTTCACGACCTCACTTATTATTATTCCTTCCCTCTCACCTCCGCCCCAGGTAACTCTTTCTCATTTTCTTCCCTATTTTTTTCTAATTCTCCCCCTTCTTTTTGCTTTAATTTCCCCCTTGTTCCTCCTTAACCCTGTTGCAGCAATTCCAACGTTTTTACACAAAATCAATGACAAAGTAATAAACTTTTTTTTTTCCACCGATGGCTTTGTTTTGTTTTGTTTATGTGCTTCTTCATTCATCATGTTGGGTCCGCCGTTTCAAAGCTGTGAAATTTGTTTCGTTTTGTTGTTTCTGGAACCATTTCGTGGCAATCAGGGGCTCTGTGATCTTCTAATAAGGGGTTTGAATTATTTGCATGAATATAAATACAACACTTCTGAGTTCTAGAGTAAAAGAATATGAGCTTTGCACTCTTTAGTCTCTGCTGTTTTACCGCTTTCTGAATTTCATTCCACTAGTATCCAATTTGCTGTTGAATGCATTTCTTTTCCTTATTTTGATTTAAAGTTTGGTGCTTTTCTTTTGTTACTTGAGGGAGTTTGAGCCCTTTGTTCATTGTGCGTGCGGCATAAGTAATTAAGCATGCTCTCCAAAATTCTGTTTCTTTGATGATTTTAATCTGCATTTGTTATTTCACGCTTCCTTGTTATTACATTGATTCTTTGTTATACGTAAGTGTCTGTTATGCTTTCATAGTGAAAAGTTTAGTTATATGAACATTGTGATCACATTTACCGTTTTGATACTATTTTATGGCCAAAGATTGATTCTATATGGAAGATACATTTTTGTGAGTCTGTCTACACTAAATTCTAATCTAATCAATTTTGCAATGATATAATTGAATTAAGTAAATTGTAGAGAAAAACTTGCAGATCAATCAATTTTCTGTTTATATCCCCAATGAAGATGTACCTCTTGATCTATGTTAATTACTCATAATTATAGGGTATTCCTACTTCTCAATAAGGTATTCAAAGAGGGTTAAAAGTTGCTACCGCTAGTAATGACATTTTCAGTAAGCTGTGGTCACATTCGTGCTGTTAGGCAAGGTTAGGAAGGTTACAGGGTAATAGGTCTGTTGGTGACTCTGGTTGAAATCCTTGCAATCTTCTAACTATATAGGATATAGTAGTTTGAATTCTCTTTGGGGGTGGTTGAGAAGATTAGACAGATGTGAGCAAACCTTTATGCAAACCCTCAGATTTAGAAAATATGAAAATTTCTTTCTTGTAACCTTTTAATAAGTACAATTGGTGGTAACTGCTCTGTCAAAATTTTGTAGGACTCTCTGACTTAAACCTAAGATGGACCTGAATGACATTAGGGATGCATTTAACCATGTGGCCAAGAAGCAGAGGTTATCTTATTCCAAGTCTCAAGACATTGTTGACCAGATTGGCAGTGAAATTGAGCAGGCACTGATAGCAATCCAGTCAGCTCAAGAGAGCCAGAAATCCATTCTTACAGAACTTAAGATTAAGCTTAATGGTATTGGGGCACTTCAACAATTAGAAGGATCGCAGAAGGAATTCAACATAAATGTTACCAAGTACCAAAAGGTCCTTGACAAGCTATTATACCCAGATATATCCAAGGCATACAGAACTGCCGACTATGATGCTCGCATTGTTGACCAAATCTTGGCCAACCACTTCTACCATCAAGGTTTATTTGATGTTGGAGATAGCATCATGAAAGAGGCCGGTGAGCCTGAAGCAACTGCACTGAGATCTCTGTTCTTGGAAATGCATCAGATTCTAGAAGCTATGAGGGTTAAAAACATCCAGCCCGCTCTCACATGGGTCTCTGCCAACAGAGAGAAGCTTGTCCAGAATGGTTCCAATCTTGAGCTTAGAATACACACGCTGCAGTTTGTAGAGCTCCTCCGAAATGGAAACCGAGCAGATGCCTTAAAATATGCCCGGACTTATCTTGCTTGTTTCGCTTCCCTCCATGAGAACGAGTTCCAAAAGCTTATGGGTTGCCTCTTATATTCTGGAAGGGTTGAGAACTCTCCCTACCCTGAGTTGGTCTCCCCATCCAATTGGAATGAGATAACCGAGGAGCTTAATAGGCAGTTCTGCACTCTCTTTGGACAGTCATACAAAAGTCCATTGAGTGTAGCCATGGCAGCTGGATTTGAGGGGTTGCCTACACTCTTAAAGCTGGCAAATGTGATGGCCGCAAAGAAGCATGAGTGGCAGTCGATGAAACAGTTGCCGGTGCCACTAGAACTGGGGAAGGAATTCCATTTTCATTCTATTTTTGTTTGCCCTGTGAGTAGGGATCAATGTAGTGAAGAAAATCCCCCAATGCTTCTGCCCTGTTATCATGTTCTCTGCAAGCAATCACTTATGAGGTTATCAAAAAGCAGCGCACAAGTATTCAAGTGTCCATATTGTCCAGCAGTAGCTACGGTTGCACATTGCAGACAAATCTATTTCTGAGTTGCATGATTGTGTGAATTTCTCTGACAGTATTTTTACAGTTTACCCGTTTGTATATTCTTACTGAACCCTCCTTTACATTTCAGTGAAATAAAATGGGGGAATCTGTTTATGTCCTGGTGCTGTGATCTCCTATTTTTCAAGTTAGTTGTAGTAGTGTCGTTGTGAAACATAACCACTAGTGAGTAGGGTGATGGGAGACAAGGCTTTGCATGATCAATGCTTTCCGGACAACTTTTTTGGATTTTCGACCTTGAACCATTGTACAGAGGCTTTCATGATCAAACATTGTTTATATGAAGGCACTTGTTTGATTAATATATTTAAACAAATAGAACGTTATTCATTTAACTGTTTACAGGAAAAATAAAAGATGAGCAGATACTCTTTAATTCAATAGTGTTGCATGAAATCATCAATTGTGGTATCTGGTATGGATCACGTCAAATAAAAGGTGTAATGCACAATGGAAAGTTCGCAAAAAATAATAATCATTTCAATTACAATCTGAATAAAAGAATTTGTGTGTGTATGAGATGTTAAGGCCCTACAATAAATGGGATTTACAAAGGAGCCGCTTTTAGTATTATAGTAGCTCATGCTAGACCAAAATAATTTCTTCTTCCATCCAAGGTCAACCTTCTACATCATAATGTACAACTCAAGATTCTCACCAATTGGTCCCAGAAACATTCATGGAAACCAGGCCCCAATACCTATAGTGGAAATTTTCAGTGTATGATATGCAAGATTTGATTCTCCTCATCAGCTTTATATCTCACACCAGTTACTTGAAACTATCATGTATCAATTTAGACAGTATATCAACCCATGTGTCCGGGACACCAGGCAGACACCAATGCATGCAATCCTGACCCCATATTGCCACTGCATCTTTCCTTCCTAACCAAATTGCCGGATGCGCATCAGCTCTGAACTCACTCAAATGAGTTAAGTCAAGGATTCGGATGTCAGTGCCTTGTAATGCCTCTTCAATCACAGCATTCAGCTGTCTTGCTTCCTTGTTAATTCCATTGTTCCTGGGTTCGAACCATAATTCAAGCTGTCCAGGTATTAGTATCCAACTCTCTATGCCAATGCAAGAACACATAACAGCGAGGACAGAGCTTAACAAGTTACCATGAAAAAGTGAACTATTTAAGTAATTTCGAACTAAAACCATTTTCAAATGAAACTATGTCTGGAGGAGCAGGAGAATGATTTTCACTGAGAGGAAAAAAAGAAAAGAAAGAGATGTAAAATCAAGCCAGGCCTCGGAAATACAAACCTCGTCCTCCTCGAGTGGCTTATTGAACAGGCAGCTTCCATTTTGATTCCAATCCCCACCATAAAAGTGCCTTGGAGATTGTAAACGCCAGAATTTAAGAGTGTCTCCGGGGAATTCCTTTTCAATATATGCAATCATGTTATCAAGGACCACTTTAAGTCCATCCAACATTGCAGGCGGAGGAACAATTGGTTGTCCTGCTTTGTAGAAGACAAGAGGTTTCTCTTTAGGGAATTTGTCAAAATTCCACCTGTGAAAGATTACAATGTTCAAAATCAAAACAATCTCTTGAAAATACAGCGGCAACCCAGAATTAACTGGAGAGAGACTAGCTGTATCAAAGACATATTGCTATATAATTATCTCTTTATGATATTTGTTTAAGGTTTTTTCCCACTATTACAGTAGTTCTAGATCATCCAAAACTTCCAAAATGTTGGAAAAGGAAAAGAAGAATTACCAGTGACCAGTATTGAACACTAGGACATCATAGAAACCAGCAATTTTAGACCAGTCATCAGAAGGAACATCGACATCAACCCGATAGATACCTTGCGACACATCTCCCACCCCAGCTTCAGATTGTTTTGGCTGCCACCTTTGTTAGATCAGTAATGAGCACATAAGATTGCCATTTAAAAAATTTGAAGCAAGAAACAAAGTAAAAGAGAGGACACTTAACTATCACCCATAAAAAAGAATATACTTAGGAACAACTAATACAGAGTCAGTTGATTGAGACAACCAAGCAGTTTCCAGTTTAAGTATTACTCAGATTAGTTAAGAATTTCCTTGTGATTTAGAGGTCAATTGAGCTTGTTAGTTAGCTGACATAGTAGTTAGTTACATTCATTATCAGCATAAGCATGTAGTATACCTACACTGTATCAATTACTTTCCATCATTGGTAAAATCCACATTTTCACAATTTTACATTTTCATCTCAAGTTCCTTCAAAATCTAACCGAGTTTTTCAACATTAAGTAAAATGGTTCAACAAATCTCTAAGGACCTAAGGCAATAATCTCTAGCAGTGATCCCCAAGAAAATAAAATTGGAATTTTGACATAGAGTTAACTCATTTACAATACTGAGAATCAAAGAAAGAATAAGAAAATTACTGGTATTTGGAGAGCAAAACAGCACGATGATACCCTACGGTGACATTGAAGTTGGGAAAATAAGCACCTCTCCAAGCACCCTTCTTTTTCCACTTCTTAGCACCCTCATCAGCGACCCTGAGAATGCAGAGAAAAGAAACCAAGAAGTTCTCATTGAGGGAGTCGCCGACAAACCCAACATTCCGATTCCTCATGTCACTGAGGAACCGAAGCGGGTCGATCCGAGGCAAATCGCAGGCGCGTGGGACCCAGCTCCAGGAGTTGATGAAGGTGAGATTTTGGCGCTGGTTTCTGATGCAGTTCCATGCGTTTCGGTGGAAGGGGCAGGTGTCGTTGTAGAGAGGTTTGCGGTTTGGATCGAAGTGCCAGCGACCTTTGGAGAGATCACAGTGTGGGATTGAGAGTGATTGGGAGTGAGATGTTGGAGAAGAGGAAGAGGAAGAAGGGGTGTTGAGGGAGATGAAAGAAGAGAGGAAATAGAGGGATGCGAGTGTTACGAAGATGAGCCATGGGAAGAGTGGTGATGGTAGCTTCGCTGACATTGCTCTCATTGCTCTTCACTGCGCTCTGTTTTCCGCTTTTCCCTTCTCCTTCTCCTCCTCCTTCTCAGCACAAATGAAATTTGTTATTTCAAGAATCATCATCATAGACATAGCTAAGGAGTTAAATCATTTAGTTAAGGTTAATTATATTAATTTTGATGCACTAACTTTCAATTAGATTTATACATTTATATAATTTTAGATATAATAAATTTAAAAATTAATTATTTTTAATTATGTGATAATACCTGATTAAATATATATGTAAAATTCTTTTACACTAACAGAAAAATTAAATTCAATTAATTAACCGTTCTTAATTATTTACTTATATTATCACACTTACAATTTAAAACTTTGTTTTGGCAACAACTTATGGTATAGTGTAATTACTAATTAGAGATTAAAAGAATGAAAGCAATTTATATGAAAAAAGTTTTAAGTAATATTTTATTTACAAATTCTATACCCAAACATAGGAAAAAAAATTTAAATAAATAAAAAAAACACTAAATTTATCGTTTTAGGCACGCATGGGGATATTTACCATAATAGGTGACCCTTCCTATTTTCGAGCTCTGCATACCCGGAATAGCATTTACACCATTTTCGGGCTATGCATACCCGGAATAGCATTTACACCAATTCCGGGACTGCATAGCCCAGAAATGGTGTAAATGCCAAAAAGGGGTCACCGGATTCCAGAATCATTGTTTTTATAAAAAAGTTAGGGCTGCCCAAAAAAAAATAGAATTGCAAATTAA
>JASCZI010060570.1:67316-81197 GCA_036250425.1 Stylosanthes scabra | reverse complement strand
ATCCTTGTATGTATGATGATCAGGTTGGGGCAAATTACAACCTTAGAGAGAGGTTGAAATGTGACAAGAATTTAACATGTGGTGATGTCTCTTCAAATATGGGAGGGATACAGGGAAGTTCAGAGAGAAATCCATCTCCTCATTCAAAAGTGGAGAAACTGTTACTAGACCAATGTAGCGAAGTGCCCATTCCTGTTGGGCCATCCCATCAAGCTGAAGTGCCCGAATGGACTGGTGTGACAACTGAAAGTGATTCCAAGTGGTTGGGAAGCCAAATATGGCCATCAGCAATGGTAAAGTCCAAAATCATAGAAAGAGATCCTATTGGAGCTGGAAGAAAAGATTCATGTGGCTGTGAAGTACAAGGTTCTGTCGAGTGTGTCCGGTTCCACATTGCTCAGAAAAGGGCTAAAGTTAAGTTGGAATTGGGTGTGGCTTTTTATCTGTGGAATTTACACAAGACTGGTGAAGAAGTCAGGCGATTGTGGACAGAAGAAGATGAGAAGATGTTCAAGGATGTGGTGAAATCAAACCCTCCTTCACTTGAAAGATGTTTTTGGGATCAAATTTTCAAATCATTTCCTACAAAGAGCAGGGAAGATTTAGTAAGTTACTACTTCAATGTCTTTCTTTTGCAGCGCAGAGGATATCAAAATAGGACTACTCCAGATGACATTGACAGTGATGATGATGAATCAGAATATGGTCCATTGAAGGATTCTTTTGGACATCATACACACAACTCGCGCAACATCACCTTATTATCTCCCAAAAAGCCCAAGACAAAGGAACATAGCAAGTGAATGTTTTCCATGTCATTAGTTGATCTCTCCCCCTAAATCATCATTGCGTGTCTCTGCTGCAGCAATTTTCAGTATCAACAGATTTTTCTATCATGGCTTAGAATGTGGAATCATCATTTTCCGCGCTATAGAGGAGCTATTTTCAGTATCACTATCCTTGCATAGAATATGAAATTGTCATTTCTTTCAAGGAATACAAGATCAGGGCCCAAATGATGGGTTTGGTTCGGATAGCAACAATATAGGACAGATGGGAAATGATATCTTGATAGTGGAACCTGCAAATGAAGACTCGAACAGGTTAGAAATTGGAATTGCATTTAGTTTACATGCCTCCAATTTTGAGATATGCTTTCTGTCCATCAGAGTAATGCGATGCAGCCATGGTATCTTGCCCAATTTTTTTTTTTCTTTTTTATAATTTCCTTGTTCTGATGCCCATTTTTTTTTTATTTTTTTATAATTTCCTTGTTCTGATTACAAGGGGTTATTAAGACCTGCGTCAGGAATATAGATCAATATCTTTTTTTTCTTTCTAGAGGGTCGTGAACAGATGCAACAAAGTGTAATTTCTCTGGTGTTGGGAATTGATTTTGCCACTATTAAATTGATTCTGTCATTAGCTGAAGGACAATGCTGCCCATAGGCTCCGTTTGGTTACATAATTGGAACATGATGGACACGGTAGTATACGCCCATTGTCTGTTTACCTAGACATAAAATTTTGAAGGACATGGTGGTACATAGATACACACAAAATTTATGTATTTTGTGTTTCTCCAAATAGTTAAGACCCTAGTGTGTTTGGGAGAGGGGGAGAGAGACTGAGAATTGAGAGACTAAGATTTGGGGGACTGAGGGACGGAGGCTGAAATAGGTTTATATATTGTGTTTGGTTTAAAATTAATTAGATATAGAGACTGGGAGATAAAGATTAAACTAAGTTGATGGAGTAAAAATAAATGTTAGTATTGAAAATTATAATGTTGATTGAGTGTATTTGAGTAAAAAAATATTATTAAAGTTTTAGTCTCAGTTTTTAGTCTCCTAGTCCCTCTAATTTGAAGGTACTGAAAATATTGGAATTCTGGGGACTGAGACTGAAATTTTAGTTCCAGTCGCTGTCTAAAAAACATAATAACATAATACTGAGTCTCAGTCTCCCAGTCTCAGTTCCAGTACTCAGAACCAAAGGATGCGTTTGGGAGAGAGACTGAGACTGGGAGACTAAGACTGGGAGACTGAGACTAGGGCTGTCAAACGGGCGGGCCTGGCCCATTTAAGCCCGGCCCGTTTAGCCCGCCAGTAAACGGGCTAGCTCGTTTAAGTCCGATTTTATATGGACTAGGATTTTTCTAGCCCGGCCCATTTATGGCCAGCCCGACGGGTAAACGGGTTGGCCCATTTAATTAATTATTATTTATTTTTTTTAAAAAATAAATAAAAATTTTAATTTTAATTTAAAAAATTACTTTTGAAAAAAAAAAAACTCTTTTTTACCCATGTTCCTCAGCAATGTTCCTCAGCATCAGCATGCTTTTCTTCTTTCCTCTCTCTCTTCTCTTCCTCTTCTTGTCATTATCGTTGTCGGCCTCCTTCATATGTGGTCGCCTTTAACATTGTCGAAGGCATCTCCGACTCTCTTCTTCTTTGCGTCTCTGTCGTGCCTTCAGCTTCATGGTGTTGTTGCTAGTTGCCACCCTGCCCATATTCCTCTTCATATCACACATTGCCTTTGTTCCTTGCCCACTGCCCATCTCTTCGCACACAGCAGTGGCCTCTCCCTCTCCCTCTTTTGCTGCCCACTGCTCCTCTCCATCCAATTTCTCAGATTTATAAATTCTAGATATGTTTTCTATCCATTTTTCTTCTTTTTTTTTTTTTTGTTAAGAAAAGTAAGAATTGTTGAGTTGCTTGTATTATGAGTGTTTACGGGTCGAATTGGATAAGATTTAAGGTAAAATGAGAATCGAACCGATTAAAATGTAATTGGTTCGGTTTTATCAATTTTTTTTGCTTGAACCCAAATCAATTCAATTCGATTAAATGCGAGTTGGTTCGTTTCGGGTAGTCGGATAATCGATTAAAATAAAATATTAAAAAAATTCTGAAAAATGGGAAGAAAAATAAAAAATATGCATTAATACAAATCATTTACAACATAAATCCATCAAAAATAAAAATCAAACAACTAGAAAAAGAGCTGGAGTTGATGATGAGCTTTCAACGATAGTGTTAGGTCTTAGATTTAATACTTTCTAACCTGTAAAAACAATACATACAAGATTCAACAGGTTAGTGACAGTGAGGAAGAAAATGATAGAGGCAAACAGAGACAAGAAAGGAGAAAGATAGTGAGAGATGGAGGAGGAGGAGGTTATGGCAATGGAAGTTGGGTTTGTGATAGTGAAAGGGTGATGGGGTTGGTGAATATGAGGGAGATAATGATATGGAGGTTTAGGGTTTAGGGCAACGTGATTTTCTATCTGTCAACATTGCTAGTCGAAGAAGACTTCTCCGAGAAGGGGTCAAACCGATCTACCAATATGCTGAGGCCAATTTCCTTCCTCATGAGGCAATCAAACTACCAATCAACGAGCAGATCGTTATTTGAATGAAAGACTGGAATGACTAGTCATCCAATCCAAGTCGATACAATTCCCTTTGAGTGGTGGGATTCGTTTGACAACATGCATGCAGAACCATCACGAATCGATTATGCGACATGGCCACTACAAAAAAAAGTTCGTCAATATAGGAAGAAACAAAGGGCTAACCCTCCTTTCAACATGATACGTATATCATGGCGTAAAGACTAAAGAAATAGTTTTATTATAGCTCTTTCAAATGTCTTGGAATTATAATTACTTTAAGGATCTCTTAGAGTTATTGTCTTTGCTAAAGCTTGGTAAATAATGGAAAATGCTAACATCTTGGTGCAAAGGATTGGTGGTAGGTAGAGAGGTCATAAAGAACCAAAATAAAGTTTGGGTAAAGTACTATTTTGATCCTTATTGTTTGGGGCTAATCCTATTTTAGTTCCTAACGTTTAAAATGTTCTATTTTGATCCCAAAAGTTTCAATTGCACTCAATTAAATCCCACCACTAAGGTTGGATGAGAATTTAACGCCGTAATTGACGTGATCATTTTTCTCTTCGTCTTGTAGAGCCAATGTAATCTTAATTCGTTATGCAAGTAAGATCGAACCACCCACGAGCAGCAATAGAAATTTTTTTGGTTCGATTCTCGTGCAATAGTGATGATGAGGGTTTCAAATTTTCATCATTAAAAGAATGAGAAAAAAGGATGAAGTGTCAAACTTTGCCATGTGGAGATTTTGAACGAATGAATGAAGCAACTAATCACTGAGCAAATGATTACGTCAACTACAACATTAAGTTTCTGTCTAACATTTTACGGAGGGACTTGATTGAGTCATCAAGTTCAATTGAAACTTTTTGAAATTAAAATAGGACGTTTTAAACATTAATGACTAAAATAGAATTTGATTCAAACGATAAGGATCAAAACATTACTTTACCGAGAGAGTTAAAATTTGCAATCTCTTGTTCTCTCTTTCTTACACTCCAAATTTTATTGTTATTTATATTTTAAAGTGATCTGACAAATACAATTCCTTATTTTGTTTTGGGATTCGTTTATAAGATCTTAGAAAGTATTAGTACAATTTTCTTTGTATATTTAATTTAAGTTGTGTTTTTACCAAGTGGTGCGGAAAATATTAACAGATAGTTTGAACAAGTTTATTCTCTTCGAGTGGCAAGAAGTTCTAAATCAATGGGCATGGCTATCCATGGTATTGGAAGGGATCATTATTGAGTCAATTAGCGCGATGTTCTTTTCAAGACTTAAAGTCTCAAAGTGATTCTGGATTTACATCAAACTTGTCAATGAGAGTTAATAGTATTTAATATCTGAGATTTATGTCTGACTCTTTTTGAGATCCTTGACAATTACATAAAAAAATAATGAGATTTCTGAAAATTTACCTTTTTCAGTTCTGTTCTTTCATTCGTTATATTTTTTCCCTCTACTTTATTATATCATGAGGGGCGAAAAATTATATGAGATTAAAAAATAGAGATGGAAAAGTCTCACAGATAAAATATAAGAGCCAAAAAGGATTTTTTTATATTAGCGACCTCGTGGTCTCTTGGGGTAATTCTTAGGGGTTGGGTTAGGTATTCTCTCTTAAAATAATGGTCCTATATAGTAATTGAAACTTAATCTTAGGAACTAAAATAGAATAATTGAAATTTCAGAACTATTCAATTGTCAACAAATGCTACGTTGCCAATAATTTTTGAAACAACAACATCCAACAAAACTCCTCTTCTCTCTTCCGCCAATGCCATAGCACTGTTGATCACGTCGTCGGTCCTTCCCTCTCCTCCTAGGTTGCCAAATCCACCACCAACCTGATCATCTTCAACATCCTCTCTGCCGTGAAGCCATCACCATTCTTTCCTCCGTTCTCGCGCTTGCAACACATCACCGGCGCGGCTGCCTGCGCCGTACCACCACTGCCGTCCAGCGCCGACTTCCATCCTTCTTTCTTTGGTAACCTAGTCGCAGCTCTTGCTTTCTCTTCGCCGCTCTTCTCCATTGCCTTTCCACGTGGCGCCGTTAGCATCCTTTCTGCATCCATTAGCGTCAGCGAAGTCAAATAGTTGATAATCAGGGTTCTGTTATATGGATGTTCAAATTTCTGTAATTTAAATGATCACTTATTTTTATATAGATGATCATTTGATTGTGTTTAGATGAACATTTATTAGTTATTGTTAAAAATGTATTAATTCCAACCAGAATTTAGAATTTATTTCTATGTTTTGAATCATTGTTTGGGAATATTTTCTATAAAAAATAAAAAATAAAATGATAACACATTCAAAATTTTAAAATTATATATCCATATTTATATTGGTCAGATTTTTATTGTTTCTCAAAATTTAAAAAATAAATGCTCTTTTTATTTTATTTCCAAAAATAAATGCTCTATGTATACTTAAACATCATTACAACAACTACTAAAGTAGTTATTATGTATTTGAGTTTTTGTTTTTTTTTTTATTATAAAAACAAGAAACAAACAACATAGCTAATGGTAGGGATGACAATGGATCAGGTTGATACGAGTATTAAATACCCATACCCAAAATGTACGGGTATCTAATTTTTAGTATCATACCCAAACCTACAGATATATACTGTCTCATACCCAAATCCACGGGTATTTATAATATAAGTAAATTAAATTAAATTACTCAATAAAATTATTCATTATGCAATAAAATGCTTCAGAAATATAATTATTAATAATATGATAACAATACAATAGTTTTAAACCAAAACAAAATTATATTTAAGATTTTTTTAAACTAAAATTACCAAATCAACCATCTAAATATTATCAATATCTAAAAAATTAAATTAAATTATGTATATATATATATATATGGGGTGGGACAATAAATACCTATACTCTTTCCATACCTACACAGCCACCCCAAAAATCCGCCTCTTTTGTTGCAAGAATTATATATGTATTTAAGTACATGTTTTAATTTACACATTTTTTAACTAAATAATCAATTTTTAAAATAATCATAGCTAAATCAATAGTCAAATTTGTTTAGAGTGGTATAATACGAAAATTTATGAGATACTAAATACATATTTTATACATAATAATTGATTAGTAGTTAATTTTTTATGCATCATTTTAAATTTTAGAGAATTCAATTTCTCAATAATATTTTTTTAAATAATCAAAAATAATTTATTTTTAAAATGTTGGAAATTCTTTTATTTTTTTAAATATTAAATTTCTAATATTTTGAAAAATTACAGAATAATTTATCAATTTTTATTAAAAACTAATTTATTCTATAAAAAATTAGAAACCAATTTAAGAAAACTCAAATAACAAAGGACTCATGTATTTATATGTGTTGGTGACACACTCATGACCTGTTTATTCTTCCTCACAAAAAGGGTTTGTTTTACCTATCAAAGAAAAAGATAATCACAATCAATTGTCCACCTTTCCAAAAACCTAATTCAAACCACAGTTAAATACTAACCATGGTTAGTGGATATTTCCATGCAATCCAATCCAATTTATATTTGATATTTTTATAATATACACATGAATATAAATACTATATTTAAGCTAAATATCAATTATTTATTCAATCACTGTATATTTGTGTATAGATAAATATATTATTTAAATTAATTTTTTATTCAAATGTGTATTTTATATTAATTTAATATTATTTTTATGTACATCTAATATAATTGGTAAAAAATAATATCAAATAGTTGGCACTATTATTTAATCCTAATAAAAAAACCTAACTTAGGTATCCAAAGCATAGTTAAATACTAACCATGGTTAGTGGATCTTTCATTAAACTCAATCCAATTTATTTTTGATATTTTTATAATATATACAGAAACAAAAATACTTTTTACATACTAAAAATCAACCACATGGATATAAAAAAAAAATCAAATTTTATTTGATATAGGAACATAATTATTAATATAGTTTATATTTTTCATTTTTGTATGAATCTCATATTTTAAATTTTTATAACATAATCATTCTTCTTTATTTTATTTCCATAAAATTTAAAATGTTTTTTTTACTAAAAATGGTTTAGTTTAGTCTCTAATTTGTTCTGTTAAATGTTAGACTCTAACTGTTAAAGTGTCAAACTAAAATGTTAATAAAGTATCACCTCAACATTTAGTTTGTTATGATAGGAATTAACCTAATAAAAAAACTATCAAGAAGAACTAAATTAAAAAAATTAACTTTTGATGCACTTAGACCAAAACTAAAACTAAAACAGAAAATTTTATTGAGAATAAAAGAAAAATAATTGCAAAAAATTTAAAATATATTTAATATCTATTAAAATAAAAAATTTATTACAAAGAAATTAAAATATCTTTTTAATACTTTTTTCTCTTTTCACAAAAGATAACAAATTTCATTAATAAGAAAACTAAATAATATTTATAGATACAATTAGGCGTATAAAAGAATCAATAGTGCTAGTTAACTAATAAAATATTAATTAACGACATCAAGAAATTCAATTCATTTGTAATTACTATTTTATTCTAATTTTTAATTTGACTAATATTAGCCTAATTATTGATTAACAATACTTTATCATAAAATAATTAGTTATTGTTTACGCGTAATATGGCAAATCAAGTCCAACTAAGTGGTTATTATTTACGCACACACTGTTCACACTTTTTACGTGTCCTCTCCCATTGTACCTCTCTCAAAGCAGATATAAATATGAATTTATAAGAAAAATGAACATGAATTTATAAGCAACAGAAGCAAAGATAATAATAAAAAGCAAATAGAAATTTATAGAAAAAAAACGAATAAAAATTTACAAGAAAAACGAACAAAAATTATAAGTAAAATCAAATAAAATACAACACAAACCATAATGATATTCAAGTTTCTATTTGAAATATAAGTAAGTTATTGTTTGAGATAGATGCAGGTTTTTGTTTGAATGACGAAAAAAGATGACATAGAAGAAAGAAGAAGGAGAAAAAAACGATGACGATAATGGCAACGGAGGAAGAAAAGGAGGAGGACGACGATGACGACGACGATAACGTTGCGACAGATAAGGAGGAAGAAGAAGATGCATAGAAAGAAAAAGAAGAAGAAGATGACACACCCAGAGAATGAAGAAGAAGAGATGAAGGAGAAAAAATAACAGATAAAAGTATAAAATAAGTAATAAAAAATTTTTTTTTTTACAGATAAAACAAAAAATATTAGATCTAGTTCCAAAAAAAAAAAGAGATATTTTCTATGCATCTACTTTTTTTCACATCAAAAGAAAAAAAAAATATAATTATATAAACAAGGGTTTTGAGGGCTAAAATTACAATTCCATTCATCAACATCATTTAAGAGTGAAGTGGATGCAAAAGGTCAATAGATAGTCACACAAATAGGGCTACAAATTTTACTCTTTTTTTCTCCTACTCTCTCCCTCTCTATACACAGGTATGCCTTCTTTTTCTTCTAATCTCTTTCTTTTCTTTCTTTCTTTCTTTCTTCTTTAATTTTTCTCCTAAAATTATTTTTCCACCTCCATTGGGGAAAAAAATTGAATTTTTTTTTTTCATCTCAAATGAAAGATTAGAATCTCTCATTGGTTTGGGAGGAAGAAAAGAGGGATAAGAAAAGAAAAAGAAAACCTATTTTTTTGTATAACAAATATTTTTTCTGCAAATCATTTTCAGATTTTGAAAACTCCAAATACTTGCAATTTTATTTTGAAGAAGAGGGGTCTGTATCTGTTCAAAACTTGAACTTTGGCCCCATCACTCTCTTTCTCTCTCTCTTCCTTCCCCCATAGATGCCACCTGCAATTTCAGGTTCTTTTCTTTTTCTACACCGAGAAACATAGCGCGGGACACCCTAAAATTCTTTCTCTCTCTATATCTGCACATCTAGGTATAGGTATAGAGAGAGAAAGAAAGAAAGAAAGAAAGAACTATTCTATGATTCTTAATCGGTACCTTCTTCTCAATCCTCACTTTGAATGCTTTGCTATGGAGTCCTTTTCTTTTATAAAGAAACTTCTTTGTTTTTTTTTTCCTTCCTCTTTTTTGGGTTGGTGTATAAAAAGTTAAAAATGGAACCTTTTTAGCATGATTCATTAGGTTTGTGGATTTGAATCTGATATATACATGGCAGGGTGGTCAATGTCTGATGCTGGATTGTCTTGGCTTTGCTAAAAGCTTAAAGAAGAGATTGAAGGTGAAGTTGGGACTAATGCATTTCAGGTGTTTGTTGTTTTGATAAATTCCTGTGTGTGTTTTTTTCTGAATGGGATCTTGGCCAGGAAAGATTATGGGAAATGGAGAACTTGTGGATTTTGTAAGCTATTCATGTTGGTGAAGGAGAAAGGTTGTTGTGGGATTGTGTTGGGTAACTTGTGAATGTTGGTTTCTCTGTGGAAATTGCTTGAAGTAAGTATTTGAGTACACTAGAGACATGGCTGAAGAATGTTTCTGATTGTGAGTTCTTACCCTGAGTGTGGTTTGGTGATTGGCAGGGTTTGTTTTGGTTGACTGATGGAGTTGCAAGCTGATATATTGTTGGATGTTTGCAGCGAAGAAGAGGCGGGGGACAATATTGAGAGTGTGCGCGACTTACTAGATGGGAGGAAGTTGTGTAGAACTAATAGAGTTAGATGCTTGAATCCAGAACTCAGTGGTTCCAAGAAAATTGTTGATTTGAACTCAGTGGACCGTAAGACAAATGTGCCTAGTGTTGGAAACTTATGCAGCCGTAATTATGCAATGGATAGACTCAACCATTCGAATGGAAGTAAAACGTCAGCAGCGGATTCATCTGATGCAGTGAACAGCATGACTGG
Source organism: Stylosanthes scabra (assembly GCA_036250425.1). Taxonomy (NCBI): domain Eukaryota; kingdom Viridiplantae; phylum Streptophyta; class Magnoliopsida; order Fabales; family Fabaceae; genus Stylosanthes; species Stylosanthes scabra. Next base: position 70,931 of record JASCZI010060570.1, on the reverse strand, counting down.
AGTTTCGGATGGTGGCAAGAGGTGTGATAGCGACGATGAAGAAAGTGTTAGTAAAGGGAGCTCTGGTCGAAAGAGGAAGAGAGAATCTGTGTCGGAAATGCTACACTGGATTGTTGATACGGCTAAGAATCCATGCGATCCTGCTGTTGGTTCAATGCCCGAAAAGTCAAAGTGGAAGTCATATGGTAGTGAAGAGATCTGGAAGCAGGCTTTATTGTTCCGGGAAGCTGTCTTTTTGAAAAGTGATCACCCTAGTTGGCAGGTAATCCTGAAAATATGAGCCTTTAGTTTTTCATTCAGATAACTAATGACATTGTTTTATGCTGAGACAATTCCATGAAAACTGAGCGTGAATACATACCTTATCCCTGAATGTTTAATTGATTTAATGTCTCTTATGCAATTTGAAATTTTTATATCTTTGTAAATTGCTGCCCTCTCATAATTAGGCATTTGTAGTTAATTGTATTTGTATATGGAATCATGGATGCTGGTTTTGTATCTAAGATTAAAATTTTCGGTCCCTTTTTTCGTGTACTGTATGCTTTCATAGTTTCATTATTGTGCTTTACAGTTGTTGTGCTCTAACATGGTCTTGCGTAATAAATTTATTAATCTTTCGACCTGAAATTTATAGTAGCATGATTATATTGCAGTTACCTTGCATACATTATCTGAATTATGTAAGCTATCTTTTCGATATAATGGATACTGTAAATCGATTTTTTAGCCATTTTTAACTCACTGATATACGACAATTAACTATGCGTAAAGTAACCATCAGTTGGATGTTTCTTGTTAGAAATGAATGCTTACTTTTCAGATGATATATACTGAATATTCATCTCATTTATACAATTGTGCTACCTGTTACCATTAAAAAAGTGAAAATTCATTTGTGAGATCAAATTAAAATCAATATGTTTTGTCGTTTTCAGAGCCAGAAGATGCATCCTTGCATGTATGATGATCAGGTTGGGGCAAACTACAATCTCAGGGAGAGATTAAAAAGTGACAAGAAATCGACATCTGGTGATGGCTCTTCAAATGCTGGAGGAACAGAGGGAGGTTCCGAGAGAAGTCCAACTCCTCATTCTAGTAATGAGAAATGGTCACTTGATGAATCCGCCACAGTGCCCATTCCTATCGGGCCGTCCCATCAAGCCAAAGTTCCTGAATGGACTGGCAAGGCCACTGAGAGTGATTCAAAGTGGTTTGGAAGCCAAATATGGCCAGCCGCAAAGGTGAATACCAATCTTATCGAAAGGGATCCCGTTGGAGCTGGAAGAAAAGATTCATGTGGCTGCCAATTTCCAGGTTCTGTTGAGTGTGTCCAATTCCACGTTGCGCAGAAAAGGGCTAAACTTAAGCTAGAATTGGGTGAGGCATTTTACAAGTTGAATTTACATAAGATGGGGGAAGATGTTAGGCGATTGTGGACAGAACAAGACGAGAAGAAGTTTAAGGATGTGGTGAAAGCAAACCCTCTTACACCGGACACATGTTTCTGGGAACAAATTTTCAAATCATTTCCTAGAAAGAGCAGAGAAGATTTGGTGAGTTACTACTTCAATGTCTTCCTATTGCAGCGAAGAGGACACCAGAATAGGAATACTCCTAATGACATCAACAGCGATGATGATGAAGCAGAATATGGACCATTAAAGAATTCTTTCGGACATAACACAATTAACCCACGCAGTACCTTATTATCACCTAAGAAGCCTAAGACAAAGGGAAGATAGAGTGTTGCTGAAGTCACGAGTTTCATTGAGCACCTAGAGTTTGACCATTTGTGCTTCTTTGTTGCCGCATTCTTCCATGTCAATTGATCTCTTCTTCTTGCTTGGGATATCAAATCATCTTTCCACGTTTTTGCTGCAGGAATTTTCAGAACCAATCTTTATCTCATTGCTTAGAATGTGAATTATCAATTTCTTGCTTCTTAGCTCAGAATTTCTCGTGTCGATGGTTTGTTGTCGCCTTGCTTTCTTGGAGTACAAGATTGGGATTCAATTGATTGGTTTGGTTTTGGTGTAGGGTGTTATGGGAAATGATATCTGGTGGTGGAAGCAGCAAACTATAAAAGATTTGAACAGCTAGAATTCGGAGTTTTCTTTAGTTTACATGCTTCCAATTTTGAGATATACTTTTGTGTTTTCACTTGCAGCCATTGGTGTTCTTAATTCCATGATTTATTTTGCCCTTTTCTTACCTCTTGATTGTGACAAGAGTTTTTAGAAGTTGAAAGAACAGCTCCATGAAATATATATCACATTTTTCTTTGTAGAGAGGATCATGATTAGATTGCATGGAAATGTAATTTAAATTTCATCCTCTCATGATGCTAGTTTCAATTATTTTGGTTTAGGTATTTGCAAGTTTACCCTTAAACCTTTTTCTAGCTAACTGATTTTTGGTTCCATCCATATTGTATATGATAATCAAGCATTCAAGCTTGAAAGTTCCATCTGAATTTTTGGAGCCTAGAAAAAAATATCCAATCAAGAAGTTCTCAAGGACTGATTTGGATTATTGTCCTTCAATAAATATAGATAATTAAGTATTTTTAACAACCAAGTTTAATAACTCTGCCTATTTTTCGCGTTTTCAATTTATGCAGCAGTTTCTTCTTCAACCTCGTTCTCATCTCCTTTTTCGCTGTAAACTCTTGCTTCTTTCAACGACGACGGCAACGACAAGGAGGAGGGCAAGAAAGAGGAGAAAGATGACAATGACGATGACAACAAAAAAGAAAATGATGAGGAGGATGACAACAACATTGAAAGTGAGATTGAAAGTGAGAAAGAATAGGAAGAAAAAGAAATATAACACAGATGAGGAGGATGAGGAGGAACGGAGAGAAGAAGAGGGTGAGAAGGAATAAGAAGAAAAGAAAAGAAAATCCGTTTCAGTTTTTCATGAAAATCCATTTTTGTTTTAGTAAAAATCCAATTCAGTTTTTATATGAAAATCCATTTATTTTTTCCATAAAAATTCGTTTTTATTTTCGTGAAAATTCAATTCAATTTTTATATGAAAATTTGTTTCTGTTTTTCATAAAAATCCAATTAAGTTTTTCATGAAAGTTTGTTTTTGTTTTTCTTGAATATCCACACAACACAATGATGAATAGAAGAAGAGGAGGAAGAAGAGGAGGAAGAAGGAGAGGAGGAGGAGGAAGAAAAAGACGATAGAGGTGACAACGATGATAACGATAGCGGTGGCAACAACGACGACGATAATGATGGAGGCTGCAGCGACGACGGATGGCAACGTAGCAGGAGGAAGCGCTGCAATAGAAACGGAAGAAGAACACGTGTATTTTCATGTTCTTTATGTGAGAGTGATTTTTTTTTGTTTGGTTGAACTTGATTGGTGAAATTGCTTGTATGTGTGATGTTACTGATTATTATTCACTCTATTAAGAAGTGCCTTAAGACAATCTAATTTATTTGAAAAAATAATGCATAGCATAGAATTTTATAAATAGCTATAGGGGTGGCAATAATAATGTCATCTACGGGTACCCAGTTCGATCCAATCTGATTGGGTAGGATTGCCAACTTCATCAGATGCACATAGAGTTCAATGTGGAGCAAGTTAATCCACACG
>JASCZI010060570.1:14533-42602 GCA_036250425.1 Stylosanthes scabra | reverse complement strand
AAAAAAAAAAAAAAAAAAAAAAAAAAAAAAAAAAAAAAAAAAAAAAAAACTAACCCCAGTTAACTTTCTACATGCAACAATGCTTCAAACTTAAACCATAACATACTCATTCACGATAATAATGTCAAAATAGTAGAGTAGCATTGTCGATTTCGAGTTTACCTGGCAACGTTGCAGTAACCGTGCTCACGAGTTGCAAAGTCTCCTTCGCAACTCTCCGTCAACTAACGCAATCAACTCTCCTTCGGCGTCGCTCTTCGCCGTCATCGTCACAGTTCTGACGATAATCGCTCTCTGTTAGGGCTCCGTTCTCCAAATCTCTCTCAAGTGTTTCAATCACTTCACAACTAAGGAATAGTGGGCTTCGCGGGAAACGAAACGTTCACTAAAGGCCTAGGGGTATTCTCGTCATAGAAAATGGTTTGGGCTTTTTTAATTGGCTTAGTAAACCTTCGTGTCAACTTTGACCAAAAAAAAAAAAAAAACGATTATGACAAACCGAATTTTCGGCCCAAACTTTTGTGGCAAAAATAGTACTTATCCCTTATTTTCTAATCCACCTTATTTTCACCAAGTAGGAGAAAAAAATATGGTTAAAAAAAACCTTTAGAAAACAAAATATTGCACTAAATTAATGAACACAAGGTGTTTTCCTTCCACTTATCTTTGAGGAATTGCATAAAGGTAAAAGCTTCCAATTGCTTTTTGATGCATTGTATAAACAACACATGAAAGTTATATGTTTAACACTCACAATACATCATTTATATTACAGACAAATTATGTGTACCATGTACCATTTGTACCAAATTGTTTTGGCAGAATAATGATATGTTAATCCCATAAAAGGACAATATCCGAAGCTTCACATAAGAAGGTATGAAATAAAAGAAATATGTTTTCATATAGTATCGTGGGCCTTATTGAAAGATGTTTATGATCGTGTACGGCACAATGGAGTGGACCATATGTGTTATAGTCTTATAGACTATAGTGTGCAGTGAATCAAAACAAACATGTGTGACATGCTTGTTAGTGCTTAATTTATTAGTGCAAATCATACAATGGGATGGATACACTATTTTGAAGCACAAATCAAATTGAAGTTACAATTGTCAAAAACTGAAGAAGAGTACCTTAATTTTTTACTATATTTAGAGAATCTAGATTCTGACAACAATGTCATTAACATAGCAAAATAGTTGTTTAGCAAATGCATAAATGGATTGCTATCCTTTTTTTCTATAATAATGGAGACATACACACGCATATATGCAGAAAGAATAGAGAATCTCAACTCGCAAACACATCTTTTGATGGCTTCTTAACTCCAAACTCCCCATTATTGTAGAACATAGGCTCTAGCTAGTGTCTTCTAGTATGCTTTTTGGTGCTAAATTCAAAGGTTCTAACTGGGTTTCTTCTTTTTCAGATTTGGTAATACTTGACATATTACAATATGCATGTTCATCAAATTGAAAGGGAAACAAACATAGCTTCATCTATATATCATAGAATTTTTTGTCAAAGTTTTTACCTGTTTTTCAGAACCTAACCAAATAAATTACACACTAATCATGTTATTAATCAGTGGTTAACTAGACATTTAAAAACTAGAAATTAGTCATCAATAATAATAACAATAAGAAATGAAAAAGACTAAGGAGTCAATACATTATAATCAATATGAAGCCAACATATAGTTACAGATGATACCTCATATAAACTTTGGATGATAACTTAGTCTTGGATAGATGAGTTACGGATGATTACTTATATAAATTTTAGATGATAATTTAATTATTGGTTCCTAATGGAACCCTAAGATTGGTTCGTAGCAGTATTCATAAGAAATTATCATCCATTCATTCATTCACTTAAATATGACTAAACAAGCCCTAGAGATCCTAGGAATGATGAATAAATCTTGCAACAATCCCATCCTTTCTTCTTGTGATAACGAGCTTGTGCTGCGTATGGTCATCCTCAGCAGCACACTTGCATTCTGCATGATATAGGTTGCAAATTCCATATCAGCATCAACACTCTTAAAGTTTGTAATAGTGCACTCTCTTAGCCGCGACATGCAATCAGGAACAGGCTCATTCTTTAATCCCAGCGCACTCCTTTCATCTGAAGCCTCGTCCACGTGGAGAATCCGAAGCACAGGGCAAAACCCTAGCAATCTCACTAACAAACCCCATTTACAATCAAACATACAAAGCTTCATGTGAATTAGGTTACCAAAAGTGACGAATGTTCTTGTAACATACTCCAATCTCAGATACATGGAAGAAACATCTGCTCTCATCAATTTTGGGAAAGAATAATTAAGCCCTGAGACATAAGGTATACTATCACCATCACCATCATGCCACAGAGTTAAGGACTTTATCTTCAAGTCCTCAAGATTTGGGCATCCATTCAGAAGCAAACAAAGATGCAGTGGTTTTGCGAAAACAGCCCCATCTATATGCAGAGTCTTCAGCCGTGGAAGCTGAACAACGGAACCTCCAAGATCCACTATCAATTGTTCAATCTTGAGAACCACTAGGGTGTGACACGTCACAATGCTACGTGGCAACTTGATCGCAGTGGCCGATGGCAGCGAGATCTCAATCTTCTCAACGCTTCGTTGTACAGCAGCGTCAATCCATAGTTTTAGATAAGAATAATCACAGAGAGTACCGTTCTTGCATGTGAGGCGGAAATTGAGGATCGCTTGCTTCCCGTCTCGAACTAGCGAGAGAATGAGTGAAGAAGCGAATCGTAAGAAACGGAATTTTGGATTGTTGGGACGACTGAAAAGTGTGCCGGGTAAGAATGCCTCGTTGAAGAGTGCGGAGTCGAGGTCAACGGTGGGGACTGAGTGCCAAAGATTCTTCCATCTGTTCGATAAAATGCTTGTACGAACGACAGTTGTGGAAGGCAAACGAGAAAGAATATCAAAAAGAACTTGATCTGGTAAGCCACAGATTCTATCTCCTTCCGCCATTCTAAGCCCACCAGTTTTCTCTCCTTATACTCGTGATCCTATTATTTCGAGATTAAACCTAAAACGTTGAGGTTGATTTATATATACTAGGTCGTTCTTATCTATGATGGGAGTTTATTTTAAACGTGCCCATGGTGGATTTGGGTCGTTAGGCCAATGTCCGAAACACCCTCAATAGTTGAAAAGTGCTTTAAAAAATATATATATATGAAAAGGGTTTATTTTAAAATAAAAAATAGTAACAACTAGTAAGTTATCCAATCTATGTGTTAAGATTTTTTTAATAAGTTTTCAGAATTAGGGAATAATTAGGGACCAATAAGTCAAATTAGATGTTATTATTCGAAAGTTTTAAAAAATTATCATTCGAAATTATAAAGAGTTCTCATTCGAAATCAAAAAAAATTATTATTTAAGTATAATAAAAATTATTATTCGTAATTCATTTATCCTCGCCTCAACTCCAGTTGCCTAATCTCACCACTACCACTAAGGCACTAACTGCAGTCCTCATCAACTCCAAATTTTGCCATTTGTAAATTTTGCTGACAGCCTAATAGAAAGATTGATAATATTTGTTGGTCCATATTTATTTAATTTATTTATTGCATTGGTAATTGTTATGTGTCATTAATTGTATTTATTTTGTAAGGGCATTTATAATAAAAAAAAAATTGAGAGGATTTTGTATGCTATGAGTGGGTTTAGCGGTTGAGAGGTAGCGGCCTAGAGGGTTTATTGTCATATAAGTAGGTTTGTAAGCAAATTTTGCTATTTATGAATTTTACTCATGTGGCAACGTAATAAGAGGATTGATATTTGAAGAGGCAATGAGAGACTTATTTGGTCTCTCCTCTTATATATATAAATAATAAATAGATATACATTGCTCCATAGTACTCTCCAAATCAAAGAAAGTAAAACATGAAGATTATTGTAAGCTTCATCAAAGACATGCCATTAATTAACAATTTCGGCTACAACAGGATAATAAACACAAGTTTTGTTACAACAGTATTGTAACAGCTATGTTGATCCATGTAACCCCACAACAAATCAAAAGGCTTATTCTAATTTGTATATCAGTATATGAGCTCATATGAAGGGCATTAATCAACTGCCACTGGCTCCATCTTTGCAGCTTCATCTCGAAGCTCTTGGAACAGCACAGACGAAAGGTATCGTTCGCCGAAACTTGGATGAACAGTCTGAAATTTGGGAATTCAGTGAGAAAGGATAAAGCCTAGAGAGTCAACTTTCAAATGTTCTATTTAGTATATGTTCATTTGAATATTAATGAGTTAAAAATGATATTATAGTTTTAAGGGAAAATTTTATTACCACAATAAGTTTGCCTTTGTTCTCAGGCATACTAGCCAATCTTAGAGCTGCAACTGTATTAGCTCCGGATGAAATCCCAACCTTCAAATAATCAGGAACAAAACAAACAAAAAGAAAGTTAGTTAGAAATCCGTTGCGGTTATTCAAAGATCAGATGCATGTCTTAGACTGAACAAAATGGAAGTATGAAAAAATTCACATCTGAAACAGTTACCATGAGTCCTTCCTTCAAGGCCAGTTCCCTAGCCATGTTCACTGCATCTTCGCTACTAACCTGCCAAACAGGTTTCAAGTGAAAGATGAGAAGAGAGAAAAGAGAAAGAGAGAAGGGGAATCACGGAAGGTATTCAGGAAGAAATATCATCTGATACCACGTTAGATGAACTCACAGTAATAAAGAAACGAAAGATGATTCATTTCTCAACCAACTCGGTAACTTACATTACAAGCTAATGATTAATTTAACTAACTGTAGTTAGAACAATCAACTATAGTTGATAGGTTAGGAGAAGCAAAAAGTTTTCAAGCTAAATCCTATGGAGAGCAAAAAAGTAGTATTTTTGCCATTTACCTCAAGAACTTTCTCTATTACATCCATGTCCAATATGTCTGGTTTGAATCCGACCCCGTTACCGGTAATATGATGTGGACCTATATATATAAGAACAACATTAGTTTATCACTACAACAATGCCAGAAATAACAATTGAGTATTGACATTGAAGAAAAAGAGCATGTTCCTTACCAGGTTTACCACCATTAAGGATATTGCTTTCAGCAGGCTCTACTCCATATATCTATGAAGCGGAAAAACATTTCCAGGGATTTAATGAGCTTATCTAAGAAACAGAACAATGTTCAGTTTGTAATTTGAATTGTGAACTGAAAGAACATCATCACCTTAACATTAGGATTTTTGGATTTAAGATATTGTCCAACACCAGAGACAGTTCCTCCACTACCTATTCCCATAACAAATATGTCGACTTGTCCGTTCGAATCCTCCCATATCTCAGGACCTGTTGTCTCAAAATGGATCTGCTTCCAAGTTTTTAAGTCAGTTATACTCAAACAGTAAGAGATTCTGCTTTTATTGAATTGATTCTGAAGTAAAGTAATCTATGTGTGTTAAAGTACCTTAGTATTGGCAGGATTTGAGAACTGTTGCAGCATGAAAGCGTTCGGTGTTTGTTCAAGAAGTTCATAAGCCTTCTTTACAGTTCCCCCCATTCCTTTGGTTGGATCAGTTAGGATCAAATCGGCTCCGAAAGCTCTCATTGTCACCCTTCTCTCCAAGCTTGTGTAAGAGGGCATGGTCAATACCATCTTATATCCTTTCATAGCAGCCATAAATGCCATGCTTATACCCATATTCCCAGATGTTGGCTCAATCAAAGTTGTCTACACCAGAAAATCAATGCTATCTACATGTGAATACTCAACTAGGCAGATTTTGTAATGATAAATGTTTGAACATTCTTAAATGTTTTCAGAACGGTAATGCTACATGTACCATTGTATATCTCTATACATCCAATTTACAACACGGAAAATATACACATCACCACATGAATACAACATACGATAGCATAGAAACAGTTACGTATATCTCAGAAATAGTGTACCTCAACACAGAATTAAAACAGAAGAAGACAAGGGGTGTATGAAAGTGTACAGTGATACACATAAATTAATTTTTTTCCGAATATTGAATTCATTACAGCATTTTTTTGTTTGATTGTTTAGAAATCAAAAGAATAATTGGGATAACTAGAGTTTTTACCATTAATAAAGGGAAATTGATGTCCAAAATCAAAATCAGCTAACCTTGCCAGGGGATATCAGATTCTTTTTCTCAGCATCTTCAATCATTGCAAGTGCTGGTCTGTATCCAAACAAAAAATGGAGACATGATTAAATTGAAAATGGAGACAACCAAAAAAAAAAAATTAAAAAAAGGGGGTTAACTAACCTGTCCTTGATGCTGGCAGTAGGCTGCATCATCTCTTGCTTGACAGCAATATAAGCCTCACATCCTTCACTCACTTTGTTCAGATAAACAAGTGGAGTTCTTCCAATAAGCTGAAAAAATCATGAATCTTGTAACAATTTTAATAATAATAATAATAATCAAGTTACTAAGCATTATCTATATCAAATTTAGATAAAAGAAAAAAAAAAGTGTTAAAACAAAAAAGAGCAGTAACCAATTTTGTTTCCACCTTTTGAAGGTGGTGAAGAAAGGGGGTGGAACTGGGATACACATGTAAGATTCCTGTGGACATGTGGCACGACATGAAGTGAAATTTGAAGATGCATATATAGATTCATGGAAGATACCTGGGAGACATGTTTCTTGATGTTGGTTCCAGGAAGATCCTTTGGCAAATCTCTGAGTCTCTGAGTAAAAGAAGCAGAAGCAGAAGCAGAAGAACCAGTTGAGAAGAAGAGCTTCCTCATAATGGAGTTATGGTGGCATGAAGCAACAGCATATGAGCTTTGCTTCAGTAAGCTCCTTAGGGAGGCCATTATTACTACTAAGAGTGTTGAAGTGAAGATGCTCCAAAGCTCTCAGATTGGACCAAAGTGAGCTTCAATTCAATGCCACTTTCTATTTATAGACTTTCTTATTCTTTATTAATAATTCTATTTGCACACCAAACTCAATCACCAAATCAATTATTAATGAATAATACACATTGAAATACAAAATACATGTATAGTTTAACTTATTTTTAGTATATATTTTATATTTTAATATGTATTATATACTAATAATTAATTTAATGACTGATTTTAATATATATCTAGAATAACCAATTTTTATTTATTGTCAAATTATCAGTTACAACTCCAGGGCCAACCCAAAATGTAAGGCTCTTTGTGCTAGAGGAATTTTAGGTTATTGGGAATTTTCAAATTAGAATGTATAAAAATTCAGTAAGCATCAGCCAATAATTTAAATCGAATATTCTATTTTTTTAGATTTTAAATGTGTTGTTTTTAAAAAATACAAAATTGATTAATTATTAAATATTTTTTTATTAATTATCAATATATTTTTTTAATACTTTAATAAAATTGGCTCGTAGATATTATCTATGACCAATCAATATATATTTTTTAATTATCAATATATTAATTATCAATATATTTTTTTAATACTTTAATACAATAATGTAATACAATATTTACAATCAACATTTTTAATCACTAATCAAGCGCTATTTTGTTTATATTTTAGTTAGAGTAATCTTATATGTGCACACATTTATGTATTTATTTTAACAAAATAATAATATTTTTCTTTTTGCTGCGATTCAAATTTTTTGTGCTAAGTTTTATTTATTTTTGTGTTAGACTTCATTATTATCATACTTGGTGCGTGAGTTTATTAGATATAAAAATACATAAATTAATGTATATATAGCTTATAAATGTGAAGTTAATTTGACTATATTATTTAGGAATTCTGATTACACATGTAAATTTAATTACCATATATGTAAACTATACGTTTCTCTTTAAAATTTGTGTAAGCCATCAAATTAGATACTACATTTCTATGCCAATGAACTTCTTTCTTTTACACAAAATTCAAATTCAAAATCTCTTACAATCCCGTAAAGAAAAAATGCTATCTGAATTATAGCTCGCCGGCTGAACCTCCTTTCTTTAGATTCCTCCCACATGCACAAGACTACAAGAGTCCAAGTTAATAAAGTTGGGCTTGAAATTAGGGTGTGTGACATATTATAAGAATGGTCCATTGGATAATTTCATGAAATTATTCATGATTCACTATTTTTGAGAATGGGGTCACCTTTGACGCCAATCTCATCAACAGATTCATCATCCATGTGATTCTATTGGATCCTAACCAGTAATAACCCACTAAACAAAGATAGAGTTTATCATTATTCATTTATTTTATTTTACATATATAATAATTCTATTTACACACAAAAATTAACCACCAAAATCAGTCATTAATCTAATACATATTAAAATATAAAATACATACTAAAAATGAATTAATCTACACATATATTTTATATTTCAATAAATATTATATATGAGAGCTGATTTTGATGTACACTAACATAATCCTTTTATATATATATTGTTGTGACTTCTATATCATTTGTGCAATGTCATTATCAATTAATGATTTAAGTTGGTCTTCTAATGCAGCTGAGGCTTAGCTCAAGTGGTGAACATATTTGCCTCTTAAATGCTGCAAAAAAAAAAAAAAAAAGTTGATCTTCTAATAAAAATGCATATGCTTGTTGGCTAATTGATATATTATAAATAAACATATATTATAATAAAATTGTTCAATTTTAAAATAATTTTTGTTCAACCAATTGGATGATCTAATCACATTTTACTTAGAATTTTAACTTAAAGATTATTATTCTTATTATTATTTTTATGTGAGCACTAAACAATCTAATTCTTTAATTAAAGGTGTTCAATGAATTCAATCTCAAGTTTAGATATATATATATATATGGACCACCTTCTGGATTATGTCAACCTCATGTTAAGAATAATGTGTATGTATATATAGAGAGAGACATATTTTATGCATTTATGTGATTGATAAATTTAACCTTCACATACACCAAACATGTGGTTCTCTCAATGCGCCCATTGGAATGAAGGCAGAGCCAAATTAAAAATTCTGAAATTATCATAATTCACAATAATATAATATTTATTTATTAATAATTCTATTTAAACAAATAATTTAATCAATTAAATCATTTATTTTTATACTAAATAAAAAATTATTTTAATATCAAATAAAATTTTATTTAAATATTATTTTTTATATTATTTGATAAAAAATAATATTTTATTTAATATATAAATAAATAATTTAATTAAATTTCATGGGCGAAAATTATTGTTCAAATAGGGTTTCCTTTGTTTGTTTGTTTTTTCAGTTGAAAGAGCATATTCTTGCTTTTGCCCCAAAGTACAAGCTGACAAAGATTGATAATCAGATGATATGATGATTATGTTAAGGTTACATCAACAACACTTTCACTCACTATCGCTCTACATATATATGTAAGGATACGATAGATCCATACCAAGAAATTTATACAAAAATCTCAAAAATAATCAGAACTAGTCTTGATCTCACTATGACAAATTTGTTTCCAAAAGAGTAATATATATTAATATATATAGATGCTAAAATGAAATTGACTTTTTAATGAATTTAAAAAAAGAAAATAAATAAATTCCATTTTAGAATTAAAATTATGAGTGAACTAAATCTTTGTAACAGGCTAACAGCACATATATAGATATTAATTAACTTTTAGATAATATTCTTACCAATATATTAATTATTAGTCCAAAAATCAGCTATAGTGTTCTTAACATAGAAAGTAGAAACTAATTTGGATGATTTCCTTATTTATTATTAAGACTAGTGTATTAATGCAATAATGTTCATATTAATCAAACTTTTGTTCAAATTTCATAATAGAAAGAAAAGAATATTATATTAGACTAATTAATATCCTACAGTAGTTAGAAATAACCTTATTATTATCATATAATAAGTATTAAGTAGCACATATTAAGGTATGTTTAGTTTAAGAAAACGTCTTTTATTTGCATTTTTAATTTTGATATATATTTTAATATTTTCTATTTTTATAATTTTGTGAGAAAAAATAAATTAGCAACTATTAATCAATCCACCATTTTTTAAGATCAAAAGGTAAATATATTTGACATACATCTTATAATTAATTATATAATTACAATAATTATTATATATAAAAATAAATATAAAAACATATAAAAATATTAATTAGGATTTTATATTAGTCAAATATACACATAATTTTTCATTCATTTATTTCATAAATTTAATGCTTATTTTAACATAATTATATATAACTAAAAAGAAATAAATAATTTTTTTATATATTAAAAAAATGATAAAAACTCACGTACATATCAAAATAGTATATAGAATACATACATATTCTATTGTCAGATGCATTTAAGAAAAATAAGAAATGCAAAAAAAAAAACTCATAACACATCATTTTATTTACATCTTTCTCTATGTATATCTCTTTATATTTTCTCATCAATGCATGATAGTACTCACCAAGAAAATATATAGTGAAACTAGATAACACAAAAAGGGTACATCACATGCATCCAGCAAGATTTAATAAATGAAAACCCATATATCTTATAAATCATTATTCTAATCATTCTTTTAATTATTTTTAAATAGAAAAATTTGAATACAATAATTCTACGTGAACAAGTAATTTTAATCAATCAAATCATTTATTTTTATGCTAAATAAAAAACTATTTCGATATTAAATAGAATTTTATTTTTGTATAATTTTTTATATTATTTAACACCAAAATAATATTCTATTTAGTATAGAAATAAATCACTTAATTGAATCTTGTTAGTCAAAACCACTTATTTAAATAACATTACCCATTTAAATATAACCCTATCATCAAAACTCTTAGTTGTAATTGGGACAGTAGGTATAAAGGATAAAAAGTGGATCAAGTATACTAAGAATTTCAATATTACTGTGTTTTTAGTCATAAGAAACATCGGATTTTCAGTTATACTTCATTCAATTCCTAAAGTATAAATGCTTACGTGCATAACCCATTTTTACGCAATAACAAAGATTCAGCCACATAGTATGACTATCACAAACCCTAAGTCTTAAGTTTTTATGAATTCCATGCATAAAAATATATTAAAAATTTCATAAAACAATTTTTTTATATAATTGATAGGTAGTAGCAGTACTGCCCCCCTTTAACCCTTTTCTTTCTTTCTTTTTTCATTTTAAAATTCATTTTGAATGGATCTATTAAGTCCTAAGATCTAACCATGATACATATGCAATCATCATATTCTGTGCGTAATAAATGGGTAGAAAGCTACTAGCCAACTACTTACAAGATGTAGGGTGAATTTGGTAAAACTTTTATTTTTCGAAAATAGCTTATGAAAGTTGTCTTTTAAAAAATAATTTTTTAAAAACCATAACATGTGTGTTTGGTAAAATCAAATAAAAATAATCTTTTAATAAGCACAAACAATAATAATTGTGTTTGGTAAAATGGCTTTAAAATTTAAAATGACCATAACAGATATAAATGTAATAATAAATGTGGATATTTATTAATAAATAGGATTATATAAGACTTTTTAATTTTGATAAGCACAAACAATCTTTGAAAAGCTCATTTTCAGGTGCTTTCAAAAGCCCTCCTATCTTTTAAAAGTTGCAAGCACAAGCACGTCTTCTTTTTTATTTACCAAACACAAAACGAGGTGCTTGTGAGCACCCATCCAAAAAGCTTTACCAAACTCACCTTTATTACAAGTCTCACATATGATCTTTTAAGAAAACTATCGTGTGAGATATTTCTCATCCCTTGACCTAGTTTCGAAATTGAGTTAGGCTCACCTAACTTAAATTTAAATATAAATCAAAGCTTATCTGATTCCAATGAAAAATATGGACTCTTCGAAATATATAAGTATGAGATATCTTTATCTTATGAGCTAGTTAGCTTTTGATGTTGAGTTAGACTCACCTAATTTTAATTATAAGAAAACTAATATATGAATTTTGAAAAATTTGTGACAATCTAGCTTATGAAATATTTTAATATAGTTTAGTCCTACAAAGTAAAAATTTATTTTAGATAGTCTAATATAAAAATATTGGTGGATATTATGGCATGATGATTCTAAAAGTGTCTTCATATAAAAATTTTTCATTTTGATCATTGGATGGTAAATTGAATGGTTAGACTTTAGTATATATATATAAAAATGTTATCTTTTTAAAAGTATTGCTATTTCCTTTCAAAGTACAATCTTAAAGGCTAAATCTTCATATGAAGATGATTTTTTCATCTTCATTAAAATACTTGCCAAAAATATTACATGAGAGTAACACCATAAATAATGGAGGGTCATTATTGTTGAATTCTTGAAAGTAAATTTAAAAATTAAAAAAAATGGTCACTTTTGGGACTAATAATACACAAAAATAAACCACGTATTCAATTTTGCATGCAAGCATATTTATGGAACAGATCGAACCTGCTTCATCTGAGGTATCCGTGAATATCCACGTGCTCATAAATGATTTTCATCAAAAATCAGTTTCAACTAAACATTTTAATTGTAATTTTAAATACTCATCGTATATAATTAATAAGCCGCGCGCCCAATAATAATTACTGTTGCAATTATTTAATTAATTATTATACAGGTCTGAAGAAGGATAAGGAGATGGATAGAGATCAGCATAAATAAAAAAATATATAATCAATTATCCTTTCAATATTTATTGATTAAAAAAAATGTTCTCATTGTATCTACTATATAAGAGTACTATATATATGTCTTATTGAAGAAACTCATCATCATCAGAAGAAAATAGTAGTAATAATAAGAATCATATGGAGGATTTGAAAGAGCCAGTGAGTCCAACAGGACAATTCATGGACAGCAATGTTCTGAGTTTATGCATTCTTGCTGTGTTAGAATTTCAAGTTCCAATTCATAATTTGCCAATTGTTTCTCTTGTTAGAGATGCTTTTCATTCCATTCCTCGCTTCACCTCCATAATGGTTAGTTAGCTTTTTTTTCAAGTTTAATTATATATATTGATGAAGATAATTTCAAGCTAAGTGCATGTATATGTTATGTTTGTCATCATCTCATATCATCACACAATATTGCTTTTTAATTTGTTTTTATGAATATATAACTGTCTTTCAAAATAAATTAATTAGTTTCTTCTTTTGTCCAACAATAATATGTATTATTTTAAAGTTTTTGATGTAATATTAATCAATTAATTTTAATTAGTTACTCTAATAGTTTAGCGATCTCCTCTATGAACTTATAATAATTAAGAGAAAGCCTATAGAGTCAACAGTGTTGGTAGCGCATAGTAACCAATATTCTTTCTCTTTTTTTTTCTTTCTCCTTTTACAATTCTATAATCTCTCTAATTAGATTTATGGGCTCTTTATTAGTACTTAGCGTTTTTTCGTAACACTGTTCAATAATTAATAAGAAACAGGACATTTGATTTATGTTTAAACATTACTACCTATATATTCATCTCTCTTCAGTCTAATCTTGTAGGTTTTTATAAATAAATTTATTATTCATTGTCAAATTAAATGAAGTAATTTGTAAAGCATATATATATTGTTAATGCAAATATATGTAATACATTATTATTATTATTATTATTATTATTATTATTATTATTATTATTATTAATTGGTATATCAAAATAATGTAGAGAATTATTTGCAAGGATTACTAAACATTTATTTCTTAATTAACCTTGTTTTAATTATTAATACACATAGGTTGTTGACCCAAAAGGAGTGAAGAGATGGAAAAAAGTTGAGGTGAAATTTGAGGAACATGTAATTGAGCCAAAGTTTAGTGATAGCATATCAATGGAGAAGCAATTTGGTGAATACTTGTCAAGCATAGCAATGGAGAAGCTACCACAAAACAAGCCATTATGGCAAGTTCATAAAATAAAATACCCAACAAATAATAATAATAATAATAATAATAATAATAATAATAATAATAATAATAATAATAATAATAATAATAATAATAATAATGTTGCCGGAACCCTAATCTTCAAAATTCACCATGCAATTGGAGATGGTTACACTCTCATGGGCCTCCTTCTATCTTCCCTTCAAAGAAATGATGATCCTTCACTCCCATTATCATTTCCATCATCAAAGAAATCATCATCATCTTCTAAGAGTAACAAATTGTTCTTACTTAAGATATTGCCTAAGTTATTCTCTATGACATTCAATTCCATTGTTGATTTTGGATGGAGTGTGATGAAGAGCACCTTTTTGGAAGATGATGAGACACCAATAAGGTCTAATGTTGAAGGAGTGGAGTTTCTACCAACTACCATATCACATGTCTCATTTTCTATTCAGCATATCAAGGAGATTAAGTCTAAACTTGGAGTGGTAAGGATGGTTAATTAATTATTATATTAATTTTTCTTAATTATTTATTTTGATTTTCTTGATAATCAATATATGAAATTAACTTTAAATTAATTATTTAATATATATTAGACATTTTCTATTATAGAATTACTTTTTCAAACTTCAATTAAAGATTTATTAGCACTTAGTGAAATATGATTTAGAAATTATGATTTAAATTTCAAAAATGAAAATAAATTACATAAAAATTGAGTGATATTATTATTAACCCAAAAAAAATTAAATTCATGGTTAAATTCTTGGATAAAAAAATTAGTTTTTTTTTTTTTTTTTGTGAGATATACATAGGGTTGCTTCCATCTGTGGAAATGTCACATGTCATGTGGTTATTATTAAATAATGCATGCATGATTTTATATTATTGTCTCATTTCAATATATCATTGTTTGATTAATTTTGAGCATAATGCATGCTATTTATCATTATTTGATATATTCAATTTTCAAAGTTAATAATATTGATCCAATTCAACATAGTTAAAAGCGGTTTGAAAATATTATATTAATTAATTGTTTGATTAACATATTTTTATTTATTTATTATTATTATTATTATTATTATTATTATTATTATTGCAGACTATAAATGATGTGATTTGTGGAATAATCTTCTACGGGATTCGGCTATACATGAAAGAAAGAGATTATAAATCAAGAAAAATGAAATCAACAGCAATGGCAATATTGAACACAAGGAAGGTTAGAGATTATCGCACAGTTCAAGATATGCTCAAGACTAATGCAAAGGGTGTTTGGGGAAACAATATTTCTTATTTGCATGTTTCGGTGCCAAAATTACAAGACAATCCAATTTCAAACCCACTCCAATTTGTTAAGAAAGCACACAAATCCATCAAGAGGAAGAGAAATTCTGTTGCCACTATTCTTATTGAAAAGCTTCTTCGGATGGAGCATAAATTAAAAGGCTCAGAGGTATTATGATTTTTTAATAAAATAAAATATTAATATATTTGATGACCCTAAATCTTATATTATATTGGAGCTAATTTAATAATTAGTTCTAATTAATTCATTTGAATTTTATCTATCCCACATTTATATTGAATCACATGACAATAATAAATGCTCTTATTTTTTAAGGGATTAATTATATATACAAAACCATATTCTGATATATAAAAAAAGTTATTGTATAAAATTATGTATTTGGTGTTTTATAAAATTTTTTATTATCCTATTCTAAAAAAGTGTGGTTATATGATTTTTGGTAATTGATTATTTAATTGATACATTTTTGAATTTATTGTGAAAATATAATGGTATAGGAAGTGGCTAAAAATATACATAGGACAGTGAGAAATTCAAGCTTATTGATCTCCAACATGGTTGGGCCAATAGAGCAAATGGCTTGGGCTAATCATCCCATAAAGGATTTCTTCTTTACATTGTGTGGTTTGCCTCAGGTAATTTTAATTTATATATACTCTATTCATGTTGAAATAAATAAATAAATAAAATGTTATATATATGACCTCATCATGAATGTTATTGCAGAGTCTTATAGTGACAATTATGAGCTATATGGGGATGTTAAGAGTGACAATTAGAACAGAAGAAGGGTTCATAGATGACCAAAAACTTGTTTGGAACCTCAACAAAGCCTTTGAGACAATACTTCATGAAGCACAAATCATGTAGTATTCCCATAACAAGCTACAAGTCTACAAACCTTATGCATGTATTTTTTGGTGACTAACCTTATGCATGTATTATTATTGATGTTCCATGCCCTATATATTAATATATGTATTCAAAATTATTGTTATTTTGATGGTCTTCCTACTACACTAGGACTACTATAATATTAGAATTTCACTGCTGAGAAGCAATATAATGTCTTATTACAACATGAGATTTTATGGTGTATTATATAATAATGGAATATTTTGGAATACAATTTTTTTTTTATTTTTTATTTTTTTTGTGTTACTACTTACTTTCTCAGTTTCTCCGGTCTTCCTCTAATATAATATGCAATCCTTCAAACATAGTTAAGTAAATTTTCATGGAGGCAATAATTTCATAAGAACTTTAGTTTGTAATATTTGTATGTTTTTGGAGTTAACTAAAATAAATAATTGTGAAAGATTTTAAAATTAACAAAAATATTCATAAAAAATATAAAAAAAGTTTATTAAAATTAAAAATTGTGATAAAATTAACTAAATGTTAATGAGAGAAAATACTTAACTTAAATAGTTATAAAATGCCAACATTTTTTTTTGTGACAATAAAATGCCCCAATTTGTGATCAATATATAACTAACGAAAATTTTTTAAATATACCAAAAAATACTGGTATTTCAATAATTTTAACGGTTGATATTAATTTATATTATATATATATATATATATATATATATATATATATTAATTAGGTTAAATTACTTTGATGATTCTTATAATTTTACAGAATTTTTAATTAGGTTCTTATAATTTTTTTTTAGTTACATTTCTATACTTATTAGATTTTATATTTAAGTCTCTATCATGATAAAAATATAAGATATAATGAAATATTTTATTATAAAAGAATATATTCGATTATGATTTTCTTTTTGTGATATAAAAGAAGAACAAAGCCTAAGCTATATCAGAAGCAAGCAAGAGTTGAAGGTTTTATCCCGATTCAAGCCATTTCACATAATTCCTAGTAATTCCTAGTATTTCTGGCACCTTGATTAGCTAAAAGGTCGGCAGCAATGTTGTACTCACAATAATCTTGTATACTTATTGATTTTTCTTATATTCAGTTATGGTTTATTTACTGAGAAGAAGTATATTTCTAATATTTCGTTATTTATAATATTGTTGTCATGATAAAAATTTAATTATAAAATTTAATAAGTATAGACATCTAATTAAAAAAATATAAAAATATATTTGAAAATTTGCTGAAAGTACTTGGGCAATAGAATAATTAAACCCGTTTTCTAATAAAGATCAACCCTTAAAAATATTGGAACACCCGTGTTCCTAGTTCATTTGAAAATTTTCCTATAACTAACAACTCACGCATCGGCAACACGTAAACTAACAACAGTGACTGACGTACGCAAACGCAATGAACTCCACCACCACCACCCCCCCCACCCTCCTAACACTCCTTCTTCTCCTACTTCTGGTGCTGCAAAATTACAAACTTGCCCATGCTGGAAAGCGCAAGGTGCACATCACCGACGACCTTGACGACGTCTACGATGACGAAGAGGACGATTCTTGGAAGCAATGGGGCAACAAAAAGGAACCTTCTTTCCCTCCTGCAGATCTCTCCAAAATGGAACCTTCTCAGATCAAAGAGGAGATGATCAAGCGCCACACCGGTCCCGTCATTGGCTTCGTCAAGCTCCGCTTCGGAACTCGCCGCACTCCGGTTAGTCATATTTCTTTTTCTGCTTCAGCCAGAAAGGGCTCCAATTTTAGTTCAAGTTGTGATTTTTATTGATTTTTTTTATGAATTTCAGCTTGAATTTTGGGTTACATTACTGATTTGAGTTTAGTGAAAGTGACATTTTAGAGTTTTAGTGCTGAGTTTTACATTTGTTAGTTTTCAAGAAAGAAATTATTTTGGAGTTGTGATTGCTTTAAGCTATGGTTTTTTTTGTGATGGATTTTGGTTGCCAACGGTATCCCCCAACGCGACAGGTCAAGGACTAATCCGCCGTGGATCGGAGCTACATTTAAGGGTCTGCCGCTGGCCAATGGGTTGCTGCATGCACAAGGCGGGTTTCGAACCCCCGACACTTGCTTAAGCGGACTAGTGAGCTGACTACTAGACCAACCCAAGTTGGTGGGGGGAATATTGGTTATTGCACATGCATTGTTTTTGCTCATACTTCATTTAAGATATAGTTTGAGTTGAATTTGTGATTTGATATGATTAATTTGGTTCTGGTGAATTTAAATGAGCACATTTGCTCATGGATATTTATTAGTTTTTGCATTTGAGCTCTAGTTGAGTTTAAGTTATGATTACTCTGTTGGATTAGGATCCTCTACAAAAATAAACTTATAAAGTGATGAGTAACTGAGTATTGGATTGATAACTTCTATTGCAATGGGTCTAATCATTGGGGTTTGCTTCCCTTACTTATTTAGTCTTCAAGTGAATGCTTAAAAGTGATGGGTAATTGGATTTTCGGCCATCATTCTTGTTAAGGTTGCTTCAGCATTATGCTTGTCTTATGCATCTGGAAACTCTGTTCTGGGATGGGAATATGGATATCCTGGTGCCTTTTTTGGGATAATTTATGATGCTTTGTTTTGGTGGAGCCTTATTTTCAACTTCTTGTTAGTAGTTTATTTGATTTATCATGATAAAGTTTGATTATCAAATTGGTCCTCATTGGCAATTTTCTTTGTGATAGAGGAAGTAAAGAGTTTTTGGTTTGAACTTTTTTGTGTTAATGTTAAGACCCTTAATCGGTTTCCATGCTTGATCTTAGGACATGGTAGCTGAAATCGCCATGAAATGGTCACAAGTTATGAGAACCGGAGCTATTGGTATAAGGTTTATGGGTGTTGATACAAGTACAATCATGTTCAACATGGAAAGCATCAAAGGCATTGAGGAGGTACGCCTACGCATTTTACCTTCTTTTTCCTCTATTTTGAAATTTTAAAGAATGAAGAATAGAGACCTCTCTATCTGCTATTATGTTCATCTCCTGCCTTCCGATTTTATAGTTTACGATAAATCATGTTGAATTATGATCAATCTAGTATGTACCTTACTTCTGTTCCCTCCTTTCATTAAAAAAGTAGCTTTAGTGATTAATTTATAACTGTTTGTGATGATTTTCTTTTGATATTACAGTTGAAGGAGTTTATTTTTGACCAGTCAGAGGCATATGAGATCAAAATCGTGGATGATGTTTTTCGAAGACCTGGAGATCCACCTCTAGATGAGGTGCTTCAGAAACTCCATAAGGAAAAAAACAAAGTGAAGAATGCTGATCAAGAGGAAAATGATGGGAATTTGAGATCAGAATTATAATTCATTGTTATGGATATGATTCTCTAGAAGTTGAGATGAAGCAATTGTGCCATTTGTGTTCTAAGGTTTAGTAACAGTTTTGTGAATCTTGTAGTTTGATATAAAAACACTTTCTTCCTCCTTATCTAAGTTGATGAACTGCTTCTAAAGGATAATGTAGTAATCACCTTTTCAGCATTTGTGTAAACCAAGAGAAACTGCTGCATTAATGAAATGAAGAAAACAAAAGATATTCAAATTACCATTGGTGAAAGGTGAATGCTCCAATAACCTATCAAACCATATATCCCTACTCTACTTTATCGTTTTAGTATATACATTTAAACATAGTTCTGTAATTGTGTTTGCCTATGTTGGTTTTTTACCAAAGTTAAATTGACATTTACATTAAAATGGAGAATAAACTACTACTTCTAATTATGAAAGATTTGAATGTTGACAATTTTAAGTTTTTAACTGTAGTTATAAAAATCGAATTGAACTTGGCCGGTTTGATTGGTCAAGCCGGGAACCGAAGAGCAAGAATCCGGTATGTCTTTTATTTTCTAACTAAAAAAGTTATAAACTAAGACATAGCTAGAATTGTCAAATACTCACACCTTTCATGGTTAGAAATGTTAAAAATGATAGTTTATTTTAAAATGAGAGAAACATTACAATTATAAATATAATGATGCAAAACCAGAGAGGAAGAAGGAATTGATCATTGTTTTACATTAATGGAATGTAATTAAATTAAATGATATAATACAATGATTGACAAATGACAATCCAATGAAGTAGAACTACTATTTCAGCTTCTTACTGAAATCTGATAGCTCAAGAAGTGTAATCCTGGGGCTGGCTACTGCTTCATCTCTCTCTTTCTGAGTGTTGAACCCCCAATTAACTAATCCAAATCAACCAAATTTAGCAAATATGTTAATTCTAAAACACACAATAATACAATGCAGAAGATAGAAACTCCAAAATGTAGGAGAGTGAAGTTATAGCACAATGCCATGGCATCATGCACTAAGATGATTCAATATTATAGAAGTGTCCTCTTCAGTACAGAGATACAGAGATGTAATAGTAGCCGTTGATCTTTAATATATGTGCACATGGAAAGATGTGTAAGATAAAGTTGACCGTTAGATCTAACATATCTGTACATCTTATACCATTTGACATTTGTACCTTAGGAATTCACCAAACCATTGGATTATCTTAGTGTGAAAATAAACTTGGTGCATTTAGGAGGAGGACATTCCCAAACTTATAATAAGAGACATGAAGAAAAGAAAATTACTACCAAGATACAAATTCCAATTGTCCAACTCTGGTTCTTTGATGACATTTTTTAAGGTTGCAAGCCTATCTTCCACAAAGCTGCAATAAGATAAAGTTATCCTTAATTAAATCTCTCTTAAAACCATCATAACAAGCAAATGCAGTGTTCTTAATAACCTGAAAGACAAAACCTTACTGTAGGGTCAGTCCTTGGTGCTCTGGCATCTTTTGAAGCTTCTTTAGCACTTCTACCTTAGGACTTCATAGAAAAAGTAGTAACAAAAAGATTTTCAAAAAATGCTAATTAACAAAATACATGTTTTTGATCTTCATACAAGATACTAACCCTGTTCCTAAACCATATATTCTTTCTGGTGGTAAAGTTATTCCAGCAAGCTCTTTCAGTAAAGCATCAGCGAAACGGCCCTATAACCATAGAAGAAAAAATGCAAAGTGACAAGAGATCATGGCAATGTGAAATTTCAAACTGTGATATATAGGACTAGAATTATGTACTCTTGAGGATTAGTACCTGTTTTGTGGTGACAATGTAAACTTTTGAGCTTGCAAATCTTAGTGCATCAGCAGTACCAGGATAGAATCTACAGGTACAAAACACATTCACCAGTTAGCAATTTCAGAAAAAGAAAGACAAAATGTTGTTGTATATGAACATTTTTCTAAAAATCGAAAATCTAATCTCAATTGTTTTTGTTTGGTTTATCGAATGGTATGAATCTTCGTGTATCATACCTTAAGATAATCCAATGATATAGATCTTAACATAGTTCTAAAAAGATAACTTCTGTTAAATCTATACTGATAGATCATCTTGGTGCATCAAACGATAAGTGTTCAACTCGGTGCATTTAAGATATTCCCTTAATTGGACTACCTGTTTGCTCCCATCCAACCAGAGAAATCATTCTGCAACCAATCATCTCTGACCTTTCCGAACAGATCTATCAGTTCATCCCTATTCTCACCCCATTCTTCCATCACAATAGGCTTCAATTTGATCCATGTCTCCAATATACCCTCAACTGTGAGCCCTTCTGCAACCTTTGAAGAAGAATTATGACATAAATCAAGTGATATTACACTTGTCAATGCATAATATTACTTAATCTCAGAACAGGTTAGTGTAATTTACTCGAATTAAAATCAAAGGCGTTTTAGGCTTAATATATACAGACCGAAGATTTTCTAATAGATGGAACTCTGGTCTCAAGCAATAATCTCACAAGTAAGAGAGTCTCATATCCAGTTTCCACCACTGGCCTCACCTGACATGAAGATACTACAAGTTCATATCATAAGAAAAAGTAATCTAACTCAAATGTTGTATGAACACTGCATTGTTGGTTGAGAAGTGTAATTAATAACAGCTTAGAAGTCAATTATTTACTGTAATCATCTGTTCAACAATCCAATCTTCGACGGCTGAATCCACACCGTCGAACAATGCTGGCCATCGCAACTTGGCTGCCTACAAATTTATCAAAGTAATCACATCTTAATCTCAAATAAAAAACCATGCTTACTCCCTTCATTGGAAATAATGTGTGTATTTTTCTTCCATTGTTATAAGAGAGAGGGATAGAGTAAGAGCATGAACCTTGAGGGCAGAGATAGCAGTCTCTCCACAAGTATCACAGAGAACTCCATCAAAATCTAATGCATAAAGATGTCCCATTTTTCCTAACTTCCTTTCAATCTTGCAATGCCTATCTATGAATGTATATTCTATAATAAGATAATAATATAAAATTTGCATGGTACACATTACCCGCCATCCATAACAGGATTGAAAATCTTTGGACCTTGGAGCCTAGCTTCCACTAAAATCATGACACGTGAATATCTACCTTTTTTTTTTTGCCTCTATTTGATCAATATTCAATAATGCCAATATGGCACCTAATTGAAAATTTGAAATGTTAAAATCGAAGCCAGACTTTTAATTAAAAGAATAATATAAAAAGTTTAAGGATTTATGCACTACAATACACTTAGTGGGATACAACTTAATCAGGTTGACGATTACAAATTAATCGCGTTTGTCATTCCGACACTCCATTAATAGTTTTCATTAACGATTAATGATGTAGAATGTTAACTAACAACATATGAGGTACCTGGCTTGTCCAATTGGATGCTGACTAGATATATTTATGAAAATCTATCAATTCTGTCAAATTTGGAAAACTGACTCATTTTTCAAGGACTAAACTAATTTTACCATTAACTCTGTAATATCTGCTTTCGAAATAGCCATTCACATGTGACTAAGTCTAGAGTGGCGTCCTATTTTGGAATGTTCGACATTGATCTTGCAGCTTCATTTGAGGCACATAAATTGTTTTAACTTAGATATTTAGCCACCCAAATAGAAATGAACTTCAGTTATACATGTAAAAACTCATGACATTGCCTTCATCCAAGAATGTAGTTCTATCTAATGTCTATCTTTTCTTATTAAAAAGATAATAATAATAATATCATTAACACTTGCATAATGAAAGCCATATTTTTAAACTTCAATAATCAACTGTTTTAAGGTGTCTACATATACCATGTATTAAAAAAACATTTCTCTGTATAACATTAGAGGTCTAGAGGATAAAGTTACAACAATCATTTTAAATAGAAGAATATGATCACCAGAAACTGACTTTGTTCATACATGAGACGGAAGAAAATGTTCAGTTCAATGCTGAAGCCTGAAAAAGTTAAAATTCAATGAAGCAACAAACAATCATTTCAACTTCTTACTGAAGTCTGACAGCTCAAGAACTTGAATTCTGGGAATAGCCGCAGCTTCTTCTCTCTCTTTCCGGGTGTTGTAACCCCAGTTCCCTGATCCAGAAACATTCACACTTATCAGGCATACTCAATCATACGTATCGTGGCGCCATGTAATATTTTCCCATGAGAGAATCCATTCCCAATTATAAACTGCTTAAGAGATAAAAAAAGGAAGCTACCTAAATACAGATTCCATTGGTCTAACTCAGGCTCTTTGATGACATTTTTTAAGGTAGCAAGCCGATCCTCGACAAAGCTGGTTAAAAGAGTTAATTTGGCATAAGCAATAATAGAGTTCCACTCATAGAAATAACAATAACCAAAATGATGTATGATTACTTCTAATAGCACAATATCTTACTGAAGTGTGAGCCCTTGGTGCTCTGGTCTCTTTTGAAGCTGCTTCAGCACTTCGACCTTAGGCCTACAGGTAAAAACAAAGATTTTGCAGGGTAAGTGGATTTCCTTTAAAAAATAAAGCACGAGAAAAGAAAGGAAAACATTCTTTTTTAATAAAATACAATGAAGCACAACTGGACAGTATTTAGACGAATATATACTACACTAACCCAG
Source organism: Stylosanthes scabra (assembly GCA_036250425.1). Taxonomy (NCBI): domain Eukaryota; kingdom Viridiplantae; phylum Streptophyta; class Magnoliopsida; order Fabales; family Fabaceae; genus Stylosanthes; species Stylosanthes scabra. The sequence continues at coordinate 18,491 of JASCZI010060570.1, read as the reverse complement.
TTCCTAGACCATATATTCTTTCAGGTGGAATTGTCACCCCCGCAAGCTCTCGGAGTAAAGCATCAGCAAAACGGCTCTAAATTTACAAAAGAAACACAATGGATACATGATGTAAAAATGCAAAAGATGCATAAATTATTGTATTAGGACAACAACCCATTATCTTACTTCTCTCTTACTCCTTCATTGCAAAATAATTATTACTTTGAAAATTCAGTACATTAACAAGTTGGTATATTTAAATGCAATTTATATAAAGATATAATGACTTATGAATGCAGTAAATTTCCAAAGTAAAAAATATTATGGAAAGGAGTATTTTTCATTAATACTGAAGCAAAAGTATCTGTTGACAGGATTATCATCGCCGAGCTAGGGTCAAGAAGAAGGTTGGAAACTGACCTGTTTCGTGGTGACAATGTACACTCTCGAGCTTGCGAATTTTAATGCATCAGAAACACCAGGATATAATCTATACATAAAGCATCACAAATTAGTAGTAGATCTCATTCATGTCATATAAGTATCATAAACTAATCACAGCTCTGAAGGTTTAATTTTGTTACCTATTTGCACCGATCCAAGTAGCAAAATCCTGCTCCAACCATTCATCTCTAACCTTTCCAAAAAGATCTATCAAAGCTTCTCTATTCTCACTCCATTCTTCCATGATAACAGGCTTCAACTTGGACCAATTCTCCAATATACCCTCAACCGTGAGCCCCTCTGCGACCTTGCAAAAAATACTAGCCATTAGTGAAAAAAGCATATGCAAATTCCACGATTGGCATCACAGTTATATTAAGTGAATTCCAATGCCGATGATAAATGCTAAAGATCAGAGGTAAGGCATTTTACTCACTGAAGACTTCCTGATGGAAGGTGTTGTGGTCTCTAACAACAATCTCACAAGTAAAACATTTTCATATCCAGTTTCTACCACCGGTCGGACCTATAACACAGACAACTATAGAAGTTCATCTTCATAATGAAAATTTGTCCGAAATACTCCAATATTCAAAGCAATGTTTTCGAGTAAAATATTCACAAAATCATAGTGTAAAGGTCTGTACATCTATCAAGTGGCCAACTCTTCGAAAGCATCCATTGTCACTTAACAATGATCAAGACATTATTCTATGCAAGTAACTAAATCTTTACAAAGAAACGAGTGATTGTACCGGAAAATGTTCATATTTTTCAGGGAATAAAACTAGTTCATATTCTACAACAATGAAATCTATTTGAATTTTGAAATCAAAGTGATTTTCTCTCTGATTCCCATTCTAACTTGAAGTTCATAAACGGTTAACAGTTATTCAGAACCAATTAACCAAAACACATAACATCTAAACTAGAAAGCAATTTATAAAAAATGATTAACTAATTAATTACAAAAAATGCAAAAGAACTTAAAAGTAAGATTAATTACTGAATGCATCTGGTCGACAATCCAATCCTGAGTGGCTGAATCCACGCCAACAAACAAAGCAGGCCATCTCACTTTGGCTGCCTGAAAGGTAGTGAATGAATTCCGAAAACAGAGAACAAAGAAAAAAATTGAAAACTTGAAATGAAAGAAAACCAGAAAGAGAGGAGGCAGGGTGGGTGGGGTACCTTGAGAGCAGAGATAGAGCTCTCTCCGCAGCTATCACAGAGAATTCCATCGAAGTCCAAAGCGTAAAGCTCCCCCATTTCGCTACCTCTCCTTCTTCACAGCTCACAACTCACAACTCAACACAGCCACGTGTTGTAAACCATACAAATCATTTTTATCATTTTCATTTATTTATCAGCTAAATTATCAAATTCGTTTCTTCATTTTTATCCAATTAAGTTGAAATTACTATTTTTCTTGGCAACTTCTCTACCAAGATTAAAGAATCATAGTTTTACAAGATTTTACCTTTAAAGTGATATTTTTAAAAAATAATAACACTTTTAAAAATATAAAATTTTATAATATGTTAAAATTTAGCTATTCAATTTATCATTTAATAATTAAAATAATTTTTTTTTATATAAAACAATCTTAAAATCTTCATCTTCCACCATTTTTCTTTTTCTTTGGCTGAATATGGGATTTGAATTCGACAGTTAATTAAACGAATTAATAAGTTAATGATCGTATCAATCTAACTTTCTTATATTACAGGTAAAATTGTTTTTGGAAAAATAAATCTAAACTCATATTGGACTTGGGCTTCATTGGGAAGACCAAAATCAACTGGACCAGGCCCAAATAGACCAAATAAGAAGCCCAAAAAAGGAAGAGAAAGTTGGCTCTTCCCGGCAACAACGTTGTTTGATTTTGGCGCCATTTTGATTCCATTCCTTTCCCCTGGGCGCTGGCATTTGCTCTCTTCAGTCTTCTCTCCTCTTCATTGCGTCTTGCTGCCAATTGGATCTGCTGATTCTGCTATCATCACCATCTTCTTCTGTGTTCTTAGTTTTCTTGGTAAAGGCCTTTCTCCATTCCACAATCCTTTTCTCTTCTTTTTGGTTTAAATTAGGGTTTTTTTCCCCCAAACCTTCTTAATCTAATCGGATTCGGTTTATTATCAATTTTAGTTAGTTCATATTTGTCTATCGCACACCAACGAAAATTAATCAAGTTTGCATTGTAGTTCTTTTGATTTAGTTCAGTTTGTTTTGTTTCTCAAGAAAAGAACCAATCAGTTGTGGTTTCCGTAAAATTGAACTACACCGGATTTTGAAATTTGAACGCCACTTATTGAATTGAAGCTTTTGTATCACACAATTTGAACTTTTCTCATTGCATGATGATAGTGCTTTTATAAATCTGATTAGTATATCCATTAGAGTTAGTATTAAGTTCTTTCAGGTTGTGTGTATGTGAATTCAGTACAATTGATTATTGTTTATTGATGATCAATCCTAAAAGTTCATGGAATCTGTTACAATTTGTTTTTCAAAATTTTGATTCCTAACATGATTCCATCTTTGATTTTATCAGAGAAAACATGGATCAAGAGGAAGCAGCTCAAATTCCCAGAAGAACTACAAGGTCTTTGGCTTCATCTTCTGCCTCCACATCTAACAATGCATCTTCTGCAAAAGTAAATGGCCTTGAACCTCTAACAATCAATGACCTTTTAGTTGGAGGGGACCCTATTAGCCTAGATGAATTGATATCTAATTTCCCTGGAAGAAGTAGCCAGATTAATGAGATAGTGCGCCTTTTGGGCCCATTGAACACTCCGGTGCTTCCTTTGTTTGTGTATGGAGGTTCTTCCACTGGAAAAACCAGTATCATTCTTCAATTATTCCGGCATCTCAACCGGCCTCTTGTTTATTCTAGCTGCAGGACATGTTATAATCAGCGAATCTTGTTTGAATCTGTTATAAATCAGCTGCATCTTCATGGAAGAAGTGCTGCCAATGGCTATTCAAATGCAAAGCGCTGTGAGAGACCATCGGATTTTATTAATTTTCTTAGGGAAGCATTGACCGATGCCATAAACAATCTGAAGGAGAAGTCAGAGAAGTTGGTTTCAGGCAAGACAACGTTGCAAGGGGGGATTGGATACATGATCTACTTGGTAGTTGATAATTTTCAGCTTGTTAGGGAGTGGGATAAGAGCTCTATTATATTGCCCTTGCTATATAATCTCTATGATCTGCTAAAGATGCCTGAGGTTGGTCTAATTTTTATCAGCAATACTTCTCCGGACACCTTTTACTCTTCTAACATGGGTTATGTGGAGCCTATACCTGTATACTTTCCTGATTACACAGATGCTGATATTCGAAAAATATTGTTGAGAAACCAAGCAGATTCAAAGCTGTATTCCTCATTCTTGGAGTAAGAGATCTTATTACTACATGCTTTTCATTCTCAGATTTACATGATCTCATAGGGAAAATTTGTTTCTTTTTCATGCAGTGTGGCTCTAAGGTCTTTCTTTAGAGTTACTAGGCAGGTTGATGAATTGTT